>JBAIZZ010000422.1:0-40289 GCA_037355905.1 Heliconius aoede
AAAATTTACTGCTCTAGAGAAACAAACCTGTCATACGTAAGATATATTCGGCGTATTTATGTATATATAAATGTATGGATACGATCGATCAAAAACAAATGATTAACATAGTATAGTCGTAAATAATAAATAATATTATAAAAAGAACTTAAACCTGTAGACATGCTGCGGTTTTGGACAAACAGGAAAACAGGAAGTGCTCAATAACGATCACATTTAGTGCAAATTAAATATAAATCTATTAAACAATGTGTCCATGAACTGACTTCCTAGATTTGTCCGCCGAATATTTAATCAGCCCGCGCATTTGCTGGTCCATCGTATAATGGAATATTTATCTTCAAAATATTTGTATCTCTAATATTTTCTGATCAGCAAAAGCGCAGTGAAGTTGAAAGAATATTTTAATTATTTCAACTTCACATGACTTCTTCGCTTTCTTCTGAAGTTCAAGACATTGACATTGTTGCAGGTGACAAAATTCAACTCTGCACTCGTTTTACCAGTATGGGAAAATGATGTCTTCATGCTGTCCAGCAGAATGCAGGGTAGACAGAGGGAATCTGGGGACCTAGTGTATAGACACTTCCGTTGCTACCCCGCCGCCGAAATCTGAAGGCACTGCGTTTTGAGTAGCGGATCTCAACGCCGCGCGTAGTGTTGGCGCCAGAGAAAAAAATTAAATATTTTATTTCCTCGAGTGGAAATCGAACTCGCAACGTGTTGCGTTTAAAACCACACGCTTGAAGGCCACGACTGGCCTCAAGCTCAATATAATCATGCACATCAATAGGGTATCCACAACCATCGCATGAACAGATGTTGGTGATAAACCACCAGGCGGTGCTATCATTTCTGAATGACGTCGTCGTCCTATCGTCATTCAAAAATTGTCGGAAAATAACTAAATAGGTTTCCTAGTATCCTCCGCTGTTTATGTAATAAAAGAGTAGATAATAAAGTAATTAAACTATTAACTAATACGTAATATTTTTTATTACTTTTTATTTTTATTTTTTTATTGGTATATTATAACATAGTTGTTCTTTTTCATTATTTTAATGATATACTATGTTTACATTAGGCACAATTCACAATTAAATTTATTTATTATAATTATTGTCATAATTATCATCAAGGCAATCGTGGCGTTGAGTTCCGCCGCTCACTACACAAATCCTCAATTCGACGGAAAGTGGGAAGCGGAGTTCGCCAAGGCAATAGGCTCCCTCTGCCTGCATTGCTACATGCGAGTAAAAGCGTGAAATAAAATTAATAAAGCTTAAAAAAATTATATTCTTTCGTCGTTATTTTATAAAATATTTTGTTATATATATATATATGTTTAAGCAATAATTTAAACTATCTTAATTTTGAGTTTTGGCACTCTAATAAATATATATTATTTAATTTTAAGCGCCATCTATGGACAAAAATTTAAAGTATTTTACTGTTACGTTTTAGTTGTCGTAGTTTTAACATCATTGAATAGATGGCGCTGTTTGATTAAATATTTTTTGTAGTTACTAGAGGCTTTAGTGCACTTGAATTACCTCTTGTTATTTTTGCAAAATTTGAAACTTTGTTCTATCAAAAAATATTCCACAACAGTGTTTAGTTTTCAATTTTTTTTAACCGTTTGTAAAAAAAATAAATGAAACGTTTTGATAATATCGATTTTATTTAAAACACAGTGTTCATAAACACTAATGGAACTGGAAAAAATAAACTAAAATATGATGAAATATTTTATTGTAAACTAATAATTCTTAAAATGTTTCAACCTATAGAGATAGGCACAGCCCTTATTGTTACCAACAGCCATATAACCGCTATTAGGTGAAAAGCTAACTGTTTCAACTTGATGCAAATTTTGCTGCGGGAAATTGTTAAATACATGATATGATGGAATATGAACAAGTTTTACTGCATTAGGATAAAATCCGGATGATATAGATAAAATTTCTGTGCTGGAATTAAAACTAAGATTAGTAATTTTAGTTGTCAAATTTGAAACAGTCTTCAGAGGTATTGGTTCACATGTATTCAAATTTTGGGTTTCATATATATTGACAATGCCTTCACCACTCCCGGTCGCTAAAAGTTGTCCACAATCACTCATAGCTATACAAGATGCAGTCACACATCCATTGTCATAAAACTTCTTAATAGATCTAAACATAGACAGGTCCCATACAGTAACCTCCCCTTGTATGCTATAACTATACAATTTCTCAGAGTCATGGCTAAAAGTGACTGATGCAACATTTGTATTATGCTTTAGTGATTTTAACAACTCTTTTGATTTGGCACATATTATAAAAATTTCATCAAAGCCATCACTAGTAGCTATAAACTTCCCATCAAATGACACTTTAAAAATAATTGGCTTTTTAACAATTTTAGGTAATTGTATCAATTTTGGTTGAGCCTTAACAAGATCATAAATACAATAGCTGTGATTAAATTTAGAAGAAATGTATGCTTCTGTTCCATTTGGCATAAAATGTGCAGTATTTATGTGCCATTTCTTTAATTTAAAATTGTGAAGTTTCTCGTTGACATCACCACCAACTGAAAATAATGATACAATGCCTGAATGGCCGCCAACAAGTACTACACTCATTTTGGGATGAAAAACAACTGAATTGATGATTGGGCCTTCATTTCCTGTTTGAGAATTTATTTTTGGAAATGGTTTTATTTCAAGTACACTCTTTTTGAGGGTTGAAGATTTTGGTTTTTCCAAATGGCCTACTGTTCTTAGGATTTTATCATCTTCTTGCTGTTTATCTGTCTTGGATATTTTAGCCCAACTGGGAGTGCCTATTAATGTTTCATATTTTTGTCTCAACTTATGTGTATAACGCTCTTTGCTTTTAACAGCAGGTATAATTTCTGAACTAAGTTGGTTGTCATCTTCATCAAGCCAAGCAGGTTTTAATTCCAGTTCATTTTCTTTTTTTATGGATGTTAATATATTTTCAGCAAACTTTTTGGATTTTTTAAACAATAAAGATGATAATCTGAAATATAATGAAAGGTTTGAAATAATATTGTTAAGCTATCAATTATCTTAGTTCTTAATCTGTGAGGCTGTTTTATAAAGTTTTCACAAGAATTTCATGAGTCAGCTACAATTTTCTTCAGGTAATAACAAAAAATAAGAATTTCTAGCACTATTTTGTGACAGGTTGATCAAATTGCAGTATACAAGTTGTGATATTAAGCTTCCCTTACACTTGTAGCCTTACTTACTTAATCTTTTCAGGATGCTATAATCAAAGAACCATACACATCTTATAACTTGTATAAGTATAATATACCTGAATACTATAACCTGAATGGTGTAAGAACAAATATTACCTCTCCTCATCTTCGTCTATCCGTGAAATGTTGCGTTTCATTGTAAAATTTTTAATTTGTTTATAAATGCACTAAAGTACCACAATTTCAGAGCTATCCAATCAAGTTTTAATTCAATTCTCGTTACGAAGGCTATAAAGTAACCTTATTTTACATTTCACCAACAATAACATCGCCACAGCGTGTGAAAATTGAAATGTGACATTTACATTGCCACTTGTCATTTTGACATATTATTATTAATCAATGTTTCCATACGGAAATATTATAAACTCAAGAACATACTAATGTACGCTTAAGAGCTATCGAGCTAAAACTTCCACTAAAACATACTGCTATCAAATCATAAGACATTCAAATTTATATTTTATATGTGAATGTATAAAGAAAATTATAAAATATTAATTTCTTAGATTAATTTATAAGTATGAAATAATGTTGGAATAAGTTGTATGAAAAGCAATTGAACATAAGGTTTATTTTTCATATATTAAAAACGAAATATCAAATATATGAAATATTTAAATACTATTTCAAAATAAATAGTTATTCAAAAAAAGAAATTTTGTAATAAGCAATGATAATGTCAACTAGAATGTATTTCCAAATGTAAACACAGCTTTGAAATGTCGGTAAAGCAGTCCGTATACACAGCTTAGTTCGTATTGTTGCCGTCAGACAACGCAAAACACTTTTTTGTTTTTTATCTCTTTTACTCTTTCGGGTAGTTTCACTATAGCCAGTACTTAAACTTGAAACAGTAAATTTAACCAATCACACACACGACAGCAACAATATTTAGAGAATTTTATTGGTCGTTTTATTTGTACGAGGTAGCCATAACTTTATTATAACCCAACTGATCGTAAAGCTTGTACAGGAACACTCAAAAGAAATAGTTTTAACTACCTTTATCTGTTAGCCGTATATCATAGTCGGGGTGATTTCATTCGTTGTTCTTCATAGAGTTTCACTTTGATGGCATCGCACTGCGAATGCGAGATATTTTTTTGTGTTTGTAGTGTTCATGAAAAACAATAATTTGTGCTACAATAGTAAAAACAAAAGACAAAAGGAATATTATAAAGTTAGTGAATCTTCTCTCACGTTAAAGATGAAGAAGATATTTTTTATTCTGTGACCTTTTTACATTTTGAAGTGTCAATATGGATTCTAACTCGAAAAATTAAAATTCGGTAGTGTTAAGTGATTTCTAAACATTTTATGACCTATTATAGTATACAATGGGGCCGAAAAAGGCTCCGCCATAAAACTATTAGGAGCTATTCGTCGTGCCCGCCATAAAGCAATAAAGAGTAAATTGATGACATCGATACATAAAAAGCGAACCGAGGATGGTGCAGCGGTCCTGGACGGCGAGAGCACCGAGCGATGACCGAGCGGCAAGCGATGCAAGGTGGAGTCGCGCTACATCAGGGTCTGGGTCAGCGGGCTTGCGCGGCGTGTGATGTTCGTGCGAGATGTCCAAGCCCGCGAGTGTGGCCGCGCCGCGAGCGGGCGTGGCCGGCGCGCCGCGCGTGCTGCTCTACGTGGCCGAGACCCGCCAGCTAGAGGCGGCCGCGGGCCCCGACCCGCCGCACGACCGACCGCTTGACCTCTACGACAACGTGCAGCAGCTGCCACTCTACCGGCACGACCACGAGCGGACCGCCCCCGTCACCCCCGTTTACTACAAGCACTTCCAGGACTCCGAGGAGAATGCAAGAGAGGAATACTTCCCGCAGAGTTACGTCAAGGAAAGCTTGAGGAGCGAGGACGGCAAGAGCGACAGGCAAGTGGCCAAGGCCGAATCTGATAACGCTGAGTGGACCAACATAGATTCATATGTCAGGGTGCCATTGCAGTCCGAGTTGGGGTATCCAGCGAGATGTCCGTCAGATAATATGCCGTTACCAGTACACAATCAGAGTCAATTTGATAGTACGGTGCAAAGTGATGAAGCCAATGATTCTGTGTCAGTGGGAAAATTTGTGAACTACCAGTTGTTAGAACAAAGTGTGTCGCACCAGTCAATTGTGAATCAAGGTTTGAATATACTTAATCAGCAGATTGGTGTGAGATCTATAGTTAGTGAGGGTGAAGCACCTCAGCTCGTCAGGACAGCTGATGGTGTGGTGCTGGCGGTTCTGCCATCAACGGTTTTACCGCAGGAAACTTCTGACTTAAGAGTGCAAAGTGAATTTCCACAAACTATCACTGTGCCACTTGGTTGGAGAAGAATAGTGAGCGGGTCTTCAGTACTCTATGTTAGGTATGTATTTTTTTAGCCTCTTGTATCTCACATATATAGAAGGATAGGCAGAGGCAACCTAGTGTTAAACCACTCCCTTCAGCATGCACTGCTTAAATTTCAAATAATATATATGCTGATTTTTGAAATTTAATGCAGTGGTATGTATGGTCTTTAGTGGGAACTGAATCCTAAACCATCCACATAAGTTTTGTTTCAATAACCTATTTTTAATTAAATTACTGGGAACTCATTTAAAATTATGTTTTGTGTGATCTTTACTGTAATATTTTATATGATGAAATATTACAGTAAAAATTTAAAGATTAAACTCAAAATACTTAATAATTATAATCACCTAAGTTCTCTTATAAGAATTTAATTGGTGTTAATCAAAATATGGCTTTCAAACAAGAAATGTACTGAACATTGACAGAATACATTATTTTCATTTATTAAGATTATATACACAAAATAAAAAAGTCGATCGTCAGAAATATAATTTAATAAATAATTACACACAAAATGTTTATGTATGAATTTTGTCATACATTTAATATATAAATATTTGTTAATTATAATTAAGTCATTCATTTTCAATAGAATCAAACAGATTTATAGGAATGCTGGTTAGTCTTGTCATTTTTCAATAATAAAAAACTTGGCAATAGGTTCTCTTTGCTAGCCTGTCTTGTATGTGGGACAGTGCAAAGGTTAAAAATATTTGCAAATTCTTCATTCATGTAGATAATCTCTGGTTTAGTGTATGTAGCCATCTATAACTCAAGACCCGTGTCATACAAACACAAGACCTCTACTTTACTTGCTACAATTTTTACACCTAGAAATTTTGAATATTATTTTATTTTAGCGCATTTATTTTATATCTTAAAACTTACAATATATTTTTTTAAATGTAAATACACAAAGGTCAGGAACCCTCCCCATCTTTGCAACACTGTCATTGCATCAACCCCTCTCCCTGTAAGGCTCCTAATGAAAAACAAAATATTTATAGCACTGACAATAGACTGTAGTTAAATATTAAATTATATTTTAAACTTACATTTAAAATGTTTATAAGATAGTTGGTTCATGAAATTATTGATTATCATCAATTTCTATACTATTTTTTATATTTTTATTTTTAACATTTCTTTATCTAACAATATAGTCATCAGCGCCACATTTTTCTTCATATAGTGCTATATAAAGAAAAATTGTGGAGCTGATTCAGCATAGGCAGAGATAATGAATATAATGCTGAGGAGATGCTAAATTATTTTGTCTAGACACCATTCATTTTTTGAGACATTGTGTGTTGAGTATGAATTAAATTCCCCAAATGTGTGTTTTATATCCCCCATATAACCCACAATCATCCTGTTTATATTCAGACATTATCCTGCAGGACAATCTATAGAAAATATCTTATTCACTGCACCACAGTGGTCTACTTTTATCAACCATATGTGTATAATGTAAAACTGAATAACATCAGTTCATAACAGTATTTTTATATTTAATTTTCCTTGTATGTTTCTCTTGCATTTTATAGTGAAGTCTGAATGGCTGTAGGCAAATAAGTAATTATTTTTTTTCCATTGCATGTTGGGTGGTAACCTGATATGCAATTATGTTTAAATAAACATCCTATGTTTGTTTAAAAATGTACATTTGCATCTGTAACTGTTTGTTTGTATTATTATACAAATTATGATCACTGTTATTAATAATATTAAAGATATTTAATATTCTTTTGAGGCTGTCGTAGCGCCGGGCCACAAGCGTGCCACTGTAGTCCTGGTGGTTGTGGGTTTGTATCCCACACGGCGAAATGAAATATATTTATTTCCTAGGCAAACTAGGCAAAGCGCATCTTGAGATCTGCCACTTAATACGCAATGCGTTTAAGAATTCGGCGGAAAAAGCTAAAAAGCCCCATAATTAATTGAATAACAATAAATATATTTCTTTAAATGATATTAAATCTACATCATACTAAAGTACTCAATAATTTATTTTAATGGAAATAAACGAGGCCGCGAAAAATTTATATTACGATAAACAGAAAATATACATAAGTACATGTATGTACTTATGTATATTTTCTGTACTATATACTTACGTATGTTCTCGTATAATGTGATGTGTGGAAGTTTCTCACTTCAACAGTATTTGCATTTGTGAGTTTTTTATTTGGTACTCTCTGGCGATCTCTTTTTTAATATGATAAGCGGAAAGAGAGGAGATTTTTCTCCAAGTTACAACTAAGATTTTTGCTTAAAATGTAGGTGATGAATTAAGAAAACCAAATTACCAAAAATTAACACCGTTGCAAAACTTTTCGAGCTATTTAGAATTTTATTACACACTTCATGAATAAACAGACTTTAAAACGGTTATCGTGAGTATATTGGATTCAACCTTGATATTAATAAACATATCGCTTTAGCAAGGACTTTTCTAAGACGCATGACTAAAGTGTGTCTACGTAATTGTACCACTCACAATTAGTATGGAATTTATAGCTTATGGCTATTTTATTAGCTGATTTCAAATTTAAATGTAAAACACCTCAATATGTAAAATTTGTTTTTGATAAAAATGTTAATGGCTACGAACATAAATTAATAGAATCTATTTTATTCCTCTAAAGACTCCCAATAAAATTAATTGATGATATTGAAGATTATAAATCGATAATGAAGCACCAGGACGGTACAGAGAGCGGCGACGCTGAGATCGTGCGTTTACGTTAAATCAATCCGGCACAAGTGGACAAACCAGTCGGGCAGCTGTGCGGACGCGGGCACCGGTGTAAGTGACGAGAGCGATACTCGGACCATACATAATAATATTGGTTATATAAAATTATTTTTATGGCTGTATAATGTTAATGGTCGCGTTTATGGCCAAATAGATTGACGTAAAAAAAAATCGAGTTGTCTGTGGTGTAGACAATTTCTATCTTTACTTCCGTTTTTGTGATATTTACCTAGATAACGTATAACTGTACAAGTAAACGTATATAGGTATTTCAAATTTAAATACAAATACATACATACATGCACATTATTTGCTTGACATTTTGTTTTTTTTTTCCAATGTTCGGAGGATATATTTTTTAATCGTTTACGCTTATAAATTGTAAGCAATAATCGACAAGTTCAGTTTTTTACTCAAGATGTACAGACTCTTGCTACGTTGGCGACTTTATTTGCCGAATAGAATCATTTCAAACTTTGTTTCATCACCCTCATCATCATACACCAGGAGAAACTGCATTCACACAAACACTAGACCGACAATTTCCCAGCAACAGGAACTCTCTAATTTGAACAGATTATCGTCCCACTATTTTCGCGTGGGTTTATTTTGTGCGGTTGTTTGGAAAATCAAATCGGGCCCGACTGCCGCCGTCTTCATTGTTTAAATGATAATATGTGTGTATCGCTTGTTGTAATGGCCATTGTTAGATATATTATCGTTTTATTTAAATTGGAGGCGACGTCGCGCATGGGGCGCTCATAGATTTCATTGTAGGTCGCTGCGCTCATTACACTGGTCTTATCTCTCATTGGCAGCATTATGTTGTGTCGAACAATACTGTTACTCTTGCATGCATCTTGGGCGGGATTTAATAGCTCGTATGTAAATATAAACGGGAATGAGAGCAAGTGATGGGTTATCTTAGAAAAGCTTAAGAAGATGTACTTTTTGAAGACAAAAGGAAGGGTTAAATACCAACATAATACTTTTCTGTGTCGATCTTATATATTGCGTGGTCAGTCCAACAGCTGTTTGACTGTCAGACATTCTTTTGAATCATCTTTTCTCTTATTGACTTGTATTGCACAATTGATTTATGGTCTGGGAATAATAAACAAAGATCGCTCCTTTTGAATATAAAATTCCATAGAGCTTAATAAATTTAAGCCCTATGGAATTTTTGCGTCTTTTGTGACGACACAACCGGGATGGTCGGCATTCAATAACCACACGGGATATCGATTGTTTCGACGTATTCGATGGGCGTCACTCGACGTTCTGATCCGATTTACAATTCGTTCCGACTTTCTTTACAAACGCCACAACGTTTGTCGCTACTCGCCACCCGCCGTGTCAACTTTTTCAAAGTTCTTTTTATTTTTGCACGAACTAGGCAAGTGTTAATTTTTTTTTATCTGCGATTTTTTTTTATCTATGGTATATTATTAGTATTTACGCAATTCTTGCAAGAGTGAAATAAAATGATTTTAATATAGAAACTGCAGATAATCATTTACCGTGTTTTACTTGTCGATGTTGAAATTGAAAAATCACAAATGAACGTAAATGATTTTTTTTTAAGTTTAACTCCATTATTTGTCTATTGTATTCCTTCAAGAAATATGAGCCTTACGTAAGGTCGTTAGAAGTCAGTAAAACTTTACAATGTTCCTAATTTGCGATTTACGGTCCCAGCTTCTGATGAATGGCTATTGTGTAATACAATATCACGAAAATAAAACAAAGCCCGTAAACTTTACCATACTTTGTGTACGTAATCATTTAATACTTGAGCTTGTCGAGTTTCCATGATTATAATAATAATTCTTTTAAAAGAAAAAAAAACATATTATTTAAGGTTGTATTGTTTAAATCCAAAAGTTCAAAAAATATATTTTATGTATTTAATTTTTTTTTGCTGGTTTGCTATTATATATATATATATATATATATATATATATATATATATATAAAATTTGCTATACGTCGTTTCAACGTTCCGGTTCCTTCGGATTCAACGATATACATTGAATTAATTAATTTAGGAGGAACTAAGAGTTTATAATAGTCACCGTTTTAAGCTATCTGATTTCAAGTCGTATAAGATAAATTGATGGCCATCTACATCTACATCTACATCTGATAAACTCAAGGTTGGAATATTAATTATTGTTATAATATATTAGTTTACATAGATTGTATTTAATTATCTCTCAAGTCACGGAAGGATTTGAAATTCGGTCAACAGCTTGGTTTATCTATACTTATCTCATGTTTTGTGCATACAAATGATCGTTTAATTGCTGTATTCATTATACTGACATTAAGTACGTCTGTAGTATATGAATTTGCTGTATTGTATATTTGTTAGCTTTTTGCTGTGTAGATGTTTGATATTTTGTAATTAACTGTTTTTTTTTTTCAGATTTTCTACGAAGTATGTTATTTAAAATAACATTTTCATTTTTTTTTTACTTACTTTTTGAACATTATCTATCTATATGTAATGTTAAAAATTATATACATATATAAAAGTATTGGAAAAGCGTGGATAAAATGTTTATTTAATAAGTACCGGTAAAATTGCGTTAAGAAATAAATTATGCATTAATCTAGAAATATATATTTCCTATTCAATTCTATTCAAACGAAATCATAATAATAGGTAGTTTTATAACATTAAAAAAAATGCTCAAGGTTAACAACGCAATTGTGAACGGACATTAATATACAGAGTACTTTCAAGGTCTCGTACATTAGTTATACTTTTAATTTTTAAAAATGTTACTGAATTTAAACTATTGGATTTGTTTATTTCTTTCGTAAAATTACGAAATCGGTGTTTTTTTAATTTTTCTAACGCTTAAGCGTTTATACCTAGTTATTTTTTTTTAGCGTCACGCTAGGTAAGTGTTAAGATACTCCGTTTTCAATAGTCCGCCGAATTCCGGAAGTATTGCGTGTTGACTGGCGGAACTCAACGCCGCATCGGCTGTTATATCTACTACAGATTACTCAATGAGCAGATAGTTAAATACCAGAACATTTGTTACGGTTGAAATTCATAAAACAGCAATAAATCGGAGCATATCCAGTCGTAAAACAGTTATAGTGTAATTACTGTTACGATAATTTATAATCTTGTTTTAGGAACTCGGTTCATCTAAAATAACAGTTTGAAGTATAACATATTCGCATATGTAGAATTTTTTTTTCTTTTTTAGCTTCACCGCTGTATCACCGCTAGTGTTAAGACACTCCGCCCTGCTCCGCTAAATATTTCATTTCCTCGAGTGCGAATCGAACCCATAACCATTCGCGTTTACGCTCGTGCCATGTACCACGACTGGCCTATACATATAGGAAGGTACGTGTATCAGACACGGAAATAATACTAGTTACGTAAGCGAGTCGAAGATTTTTTATTGCCCCCATTTAATGAGGCACTACCCACGCCGGGTGGACTGCGACGGCTTAACAAATAAACGATACAAGCACTATTACGTCGTTCGGCGATACCTCGCTCAGCTAATTGGAAATATGGCGAGTTTTTAAATACAACGGTAATTTTTATTGTGGGTTTAAACATCGGAGCGTATAATTGATGGTGTATCATTATTGGCGTATTGATGGTGTTCTTCAAGGTTTGTATTGTATATTGGTTTGTAAGTGGGGAACGGAGTGCAGGGTAAGCAAAGGGAACACTAGGTTCCCTTTGCTTACCCTGCTGTGGGTGGGGGGGATTAAATCAGTTAAGCTGATTTAATTTTTTTTAATTCAATTAAGCGTGAAATCTAATTGGTAACGTTATAGATAAGTAGTTTCTATAGACACTCTTAAAAAATAGTTTTTTTTCCTCGTATACGAAAACTTTTATGTCTCAATAAAATTTCGTTTTCATAAATGTGTTTTTTAAACAAATTAATATTAATTTCATAGATAAAAGATACGAAGGAGTTAAAGATTATCATTATCGTCCATTTTCTTATTTATTTTTAATTTTACAAAGTGAAATTAGATAGATCACACCCACTGTTGTTTAATTATAGATTAAAAAAAAATCCATATATCTGATAACCTTTTTTCACATCTTGTTATAATAGCTTCGACTGGTTGTAGCTTGTTTTATATGATTTATTTTAATATTGACTATAAAGTTGAATCATTTACGTTATGCTATAATGAGTATAGAATATAGGTACATTATATGAAAAAGTTGCTTTGATTCTCGAACAAGTCCCGTGACATTTGTTAGATTTATGTTTTTTTTATTAGTATAGTTACGTAACGTTTTGTTTTTTGGTTTTCTTTTATTATATTTAGGTATAACTTTTTGTACAAACGCGCGTAATCAACACTGAACCCTGGTGTCCACCACGAGTGGATCCATTAAGTGTCTACGTGGAACTAGCAAGAGTAAACTGCAAACTCCATACTTGTATTGCCATCAATAAATGATCGGATGGAAATGATCGATCGAGCTGAAACAGTTAAAATTAACTCGATCAGCTCAAGAGCAAAGCAATGTATTTACAAAATGTAAAACTCTCTCTCTCTCGAGAAGACCGACCGACCAGAGTGAAGAAACGAAAGTATTAAATAAATATTTTTTTTTACCCCCTGCGCCACGACTGACCTCTTTGGATTTTTTTATAATCTTAATAAAATCCAAGTCTCAGTCACAACACTCGTAATTCATCCTCGCAGTCTTAAATCCTCTTCATAATTTGCGCGCGTGAAAATGAAACGTTTTATAGTTGTGCAAGAGATATGAAATATTGCATGGTTATTAATCTTTCTATTGAATGCGTCCAGCTTTGTACGGCACAAAGGCTACTTGCTTATTCAAAGGAATTTATTAATAATCTATTTCTTTATGATCTATTATATGTGTGTTGTACTTATTGCTTCACTAAACGGTTTGTTTTAGTATTAAAAAAAAAACTCGTTGCGCGTCATAAAGTCGAACAAACAATCTCACGTCAATAGCATCTGTTGAAAGCGCACGGGATTACTATTATTTACTATTGTGCAGCTAATTGACGATCGTATAGGTATGTGGTTAAGGGTCTTAGCCGGCATTACTGCAGATTGAACCGATAATATCGTTGATAGTATCGAAACAGCTATAATACTAAACAAATGCCATTAAGTAGAGATTTGTACGTAGCTTTCTGCGTGTGCACTCGTCATTTATCATGTATCTTATAACAAAAGGTTTGATAAATAAACAGACGATGTCGTGTCAGGCCACAGTGTGTGTGCCGGATGCGTACTCACATGGTCTACAGACGTACAGAACAAAACGAAACGTGTACTCCCGATTCGTTCCCACAGACGTTGCTAAGAGGGATGAGTCAAGGCTATTAAGTGTTTTTGTTTTCAGCTTCACGCTGTATCCCGCATATAGCTAGGTAGGCAGTGGGAGTCTGATGGTTAAAACACTCCGCTCTCCACTTTCCGCTGAATTGTGAAAACAATGCGTGCCAAGTAGCCGAATTCCTCAACACTGCGCTTTGACCTCGACAGCACAGCAAAGAGATGATCATATTAAATAAATCATTTTCCTGAGTTGGAATCGAACCCACAACTTATCGCTTTTACAGTTACATGGTTTGTGCCCCTGCGCCACGACTGGCCTCTAGTGTATCTAACAAAAAGTTTTTACATTGTGTTAAACTAAAAAAAAATAAACTCAAGGGTTGCATAGCCCAGACTCGGACTCGGGCAGGTGCGGATGAGCAAACCCGCCTTGCAACATTTTGTGTTCTAGATGTGGCTTTCGCATAATGAATTTTAATTTCTGCTCTAAGTTGTTTACACATGTCGCTGTTTTGGCCTTGAATTAAATTACTAGAGTCGAACGCGTAGCTTGAATAATAAAGAACTTGTCGTTTTCGATAGCTCAAGATAATTTATTCGTATAATATTATTTATTGTGTCTATTGTGTAGGTGATTTAGAAATGAATGTAAAATATGTATAATTCGTGATCATATTTTCGTTTCTAAGCTCTAGTAGCGAGACAAATCGCGGCGTTGAGTTTCGCCACTCAATACGGGATTCTTCGAGTATGTGGTGGAAAGTGGAGAACGTGGTGAACGAAGTGACAAAATTAATTTAATAAGTCATTATTAAATATTCAACGGCTTGGATATAGAGCTACTAAATTGTTGAAATATTTACAGAATAAAATTTTAAAGAATTTCTCAACAAGTGAAGCGTGTCAGCTGAGATAAATAGGAAAACTTATTTCTATATTTATTTAGTACGGCTCTATCGTAGAGTATAATTAGCAAATCGGTGAATGCAGGTAGCCGGCCAGCTCGTGTGCCTCTTGCAGGCCGTTCACCCTTCTCCGCGATAACTGACGTGTTTATTAGGTACGTACGTATTAACCGTGTTGGTGCTGCGGTTATTACAAGCAATTTGATATTTCACGTAATTGAGTGTCAGTACTTGTGGATAAAATCATTTTTGAACCTCTGACATTTGTAATAATGATAGAATGTGAGATGATGTAATGATATCATAGTGTTGTTCTTACGATATAATGATACATGTTTTTTTTTAAATTATATTTTGTAGTTATAATGATTTGTAACCTTACAGTTGTAGGTAGATAGCTCTACTTTACTGACGTTTGTAATGCTTATTTGTCAAGTGTAGATATAATGGCTTTTCTTAGTTTACTATTCGTGTATTTCAAAGTGCTCTTTTAAAATACTGATAGACGAATAGGCTATTAACTGTATACTTAGAAAATTATATTTTAAAATTGTTTTATTCTATTCCTTGTTTGTACAGGTTAAACAAATTGCATTGTTCCATGATGGGTTTATATTAGTTTCTTTTATTCGACAATGCCTCCCCACAAAACCGGTAGCCCTACCGGTTGTGAAGTTAAGTAACACGATAATCGGTGAATAGAGCAAATGATATAGGATTATATTCGCCTCCCTATTGAATACCTTATTTGTGGTGGCACGTCAATTGTTTATTGACAATGTCAACTTCAACTTAGAGACATGTTAGGGACACCTTCAATATTGTTTACACAGTCGTGTGAAACACGGTGTCTATTGTCCCCCCTCTTTTAAATTGGTATGTTGGTGTCACGAAATGTGCCAATACTCGTTCACCGTATTATGACTGTAGAATATTCGACAATGTTTTGTATTCAATAAGAAAATGGGTTGGAAAATCATTATAATATTTTATTAATTCATAATAACTCTATGCCTTGGCTTAATTGTTCAATTTACCATTTCTTATTGTGTTACTGTAACGTTTGTCTATGAATATTATCGACATTAGAAGCCGATATGGTATTGTAGAATGTGAATACATTATAATTCTATTACATCCGCCAATATATTATACCTTAGTAAGTTGTTGGTAGGTACAGTATGGTTGACGAGTCGTGGTCACAATGAAGCTGTAGATTTGATTTTAAGTTTTCTAGTCGAGACAATGCATTAAATATGATTGCTTTTTTCTGCTCGGAAATTTATGATTCGTGTTAATACATTACACGACTCAACGCAGACATGACTTAAGTAGAATGTGAAGTGAATTGTCTTTCTTTTCTGCCTAACTTCTCCGCAATAATGTCATGCATTGTTTTTTTTACTCTACGTTGTTAAATATTTTATAAAATATTAAATATTTATTTCTCCGAACGGGAATCGAACCTAAAACACATCGCACTTACCATCGCACACTTGTGTCCCTGCGCCACGACTGGCCTGACACGACATAAATATCTAAGATAAAAGAAATCTTTGAACGGTTTAAAGTAGTGATGTAACGTAATGAGGCTAGGTATGTGTACAATATACACATTGCTTGCTTAACGTAAGCTAATGTGAAAAAGTGTTAACTCACACGTTTACATGTTTAATTTGTCCCACTAAATGCGGATAAGTAATCTTGACTCCAACGTTACCTAACACTTTACAGTAGTGCAGTCACTTTGTTTTAGAAAAAAAAAACTGACATATAACTTAATATTCATAAACGTATATATTTGCTATATAACCGTCAAATTTTTTTAACAGCGAATATATAATCTATATACATAGTATATAATGTATCATCATAGAAAGTAGATATATCACACCGTTCTACATTTTATGTCTATTGCAGATCGCTATTGAAATTTGCATATTAATGGGTAAGTGATGGTTGTTGTAACTTTTTGTAACCAAACCTCAATATGAATACATCACCACAGTAATGTCAATATATATTAATTGAAATCTCTTGAGTGATGTTTGAATTATATTATGAACAATAATTTGAGTCCTGTGGTGGAGCGGCGGCACAAGTGTGACAGTAAACGCGACTGGTTGTGGGTTCAATCTCTATAAAAATATTTATTTAAATTTAGATTTTCAAATGAATAAAGAGAAAAAAAATAACAAATCCGCTTGTCAATAGGGAGACTCATTGTGTTTTAAAACAATAAAATATTAACAGCGACGACGAGACCAGACAAAGTGTCACGCGGAGCGTTAAGGTGTACGCGAACTTTTAATAATTCCAGTGTGTCGATCGACGAGCCAGATTCGTGTTATTGGTTTTGTTGTTTTGTATTGCATGTTTATTTTATTTAAAGTGTAGGTAGGTAGAGGTAGGTAGGGAGGTGTAGGTACCTCGTGCGCCATGTTTTTGTATGCGAATCTTCTTTTATTGATTTTTTACTTGAAACGTGTGCACATATTAAATGTTGATTTATGAGCCAAGTGTTTGATTGCGCTGTTTACTTTGTATTGTAATGTATTGTACAATACTCTTTGTTGTGTGCGTGTCAAGTTTTATATCTTTGGAAGTGAAGAAAGTTTAGTAATAAAATAAAACCATTGGAACGCGAAAACTGACGTATTTTATCTGAATTATAGACTTTGACTACTTGCCATGATGCGACACATTTCTTAACGTTCTTTCCACAGCGCATGATTGAGGTTATCTCCATACTCATTATGCTTGACTCAACTTATCTATATGTTGATCCTGGCATTACAGAGCTGTTACGTTCACTTTTGTTTCATTTTAACAACAAACCTGTTGTTTTATAACGTAAAGTTTTTCTTTGTATTGTAACATGTATATTTGAGGTTCAAATATTTTTTCTATAGATCATTGCAAAAATCTTGCTTAAGTCATTGTATGAATCATTAGAGCCTGTCGTGGTGCATGGACACAAACGTGTGACTGTAAACGCGACTACCGAGCCATTAGCCGTGCCGAGCCACGCAATGCCTCCAGAAATCGGAGGAAAATGGGGAATAAAGTCTTAACAGTAGGTTCCCTCTGACTATCCTGCTGTATGCGGGATACAGCGTGAGGCTGTGAAAAAATGTTATATAATTGTGAAAGTTAATGTAAGTGTTGCGTGTTTGCCGCGAAAGCAATAATATAACATACATATATACCAATAATGTACTTAATTATTATATTGCGATTGCGTATTGAGTCACGAAAGGGTTTCCCGTAGTGACTCATTGTGCAGCAAATAATAAAATGTACATCAGACTAGGCACTAACGACACTCACGCAACTAGGCGTCCGCTTTTGAGTTTTATGTTTAGGGCCACTTAATGACTGATAGTAATCTCTATTTCGTATATCAATATAAATATATTAAACCATATATTTATATTAAATCATCATACATTAGCATCGTTGTCATCGTGCCTCCATATGATTGTGTCTGCTCTCTAATTAGTGTTGATAAATTAATTATTCTTAGTATATATAATTCAAAAAATAGGTGCAAGTCCAGCTATGACTCAGAAATAAGCGTGTGACTAATCGCGAAAGATTGTGGGTACGACTACCACTCCAGGATATTAAACATATAATACTATGTTCATTTTCTTCGCTCTGGTCTTGAGGAATATCTCGGTGTTAAGTTCCGCCACTCAACGCGCAATGCCAACTGAATTCGTCGGAAAATGGAGAACGGAGTATTTTAACACTAAGTGCCCTCTGCTTTCCCCTTCTTTGTGTGGAATAAGGCGTGAGGCCGAAAAAAAATTGTATAAAGTCCATTAGGTCATATAGAAACATTACGTGTTTAGTCGCGTAGGTACTTTGCCTTATCGGATCAGGAAAGCCGCTTTATGCATTTATTCCGTGGTATTAGTTGTAAATTGTACTTATACTTGAGCCAAGTATCCGATATGCTTGCTATTGTGTGACACAAACCAACTCTTAGAGTTCGGTGCCTTTTGTGACGATTTTTTTTAACGTGAGTTTAAGATTTACGAGTTCATTATAGGGAAGCAAAAAAATGGACCTCCCAAAAGCTACTTTAAATGTTGTAACATTTCACGGCCTAAAAAGGTATCGGCTCTTTGAGATAACTAACCGATCATTGTTCCGATCGGGGTCATTTTAACTCAAAAAAAAAAGAAGAGATAATTATTATCCTTATTACATTTTTAGTAGGCAGGCATTCTTTTGTAGTTTAATAATATATTTTAAGTGTTAAACACGAACGTGTCCGACTTTGAACTGGGTAAAATCCATGCTGTGAACAGATAACTTAAATAATTTTAAGACCAGTCGTGGCGCAGGGGCACAAGTTGTGTGGCTGTAAGTGCGAAAGATTGCAGATTCGATTCTCACTCGAGCAAATAAAATATTTCATATTTTCATTTCTTTTCCATGGTAACTAAATAGAGCGTGGCGTTGATTTGTTGTTGAGATGTTGAGATGTTGTTGAGATGTTTGACTGCCACTTTACACGTAAAACCTACAGAATTCGGTGGAAAGAAAGATACGTCGTAATGGGAAAGTAGTGTTTTGGCACTAGGTTGTTTAGTTCATCTGCCTATTCTACTATGTGCGGGAAACAGCTGGAAGTTAATATATAATATATATTCATAAGCAGAGAAATTTACAGGAAATCATATCTTGGTGTAAATGTCCGCTATAAATACCCAAATTGTTGATGAAGCCAAGTAAATAGTAGTAAATTTTATTAATTCTTAAATAAATAAGCTAAGTTCATAAACTAATACAATTACCGTCTAAAGTAAACAGTACATCAAAGCTATACAATTAAAAATACGTATCAAACATATAATTAAATGAACACAATTCGATAAAGAAAACTAAAGCCCCTCTTTAAGCAACTTTTCGACATTTTACACGATCTGCCCAAACCCGAGTGTCGTCGACCCTCTTTGTAGTGAAGACTCCTCAACTTTATATTTCAAGTGTAGTGAGTGAGCTGGTCCAGGGGGAGGGGTCCATTTGAGAGCGGTGACGTCATATCGGTGCTACGCTCAAGCGCGAGCTACAAATTGAGCTTTTATTTATTCATGCGAGGGGAGTCTTGATATGGGTCGGGGTCGTTCGATAAAGGACGTTAGCCCATCAAAGGCCTCACCCGCGTCTAAAGATCCGGCGCGAATATCAATCAGCAAGTATGTCACGGTCCCTTTTACATAATGATAATGTTGTGAGAGTTCAACAATTGCTGCTATGCTGTTGACAGTCTTCAAATAATTTAATCGTCGTCGTTCTGAGTCGTTTTGTATTCTTGTATCATATTTAGAATATTATATTGTCTTTCTCTGTTATTTTTGATTTAATAATGTCTTTAACATTTTCTTTTGATCATATTGTATCAAATCGAAAATGATTTTTTTAAAACTTGTATCAGCAGGTTTGAAGTTTCTACATATCATACTAGATATAAACATTAAAATACTGTCGCAAAATAAAATTATAACTTGATATTTATTTACAAGCTAAAAACTTAAAGTATATCTACCTATAATAAACGTAGACAAAACTGTAATGTTGCTCCAAATGTCAAAACAAAAACATAATTTGTAGCTTTTCATGCGTCTTTAATAATTTTTGGTAACAATACAAATCTCCTGTTAAATCTAAATCCAAATTTTGTATGGATTTAACTGAATCTTGATTCGTCAATGTACTGCAGTTGATGTTGGCTCAGCGCCAAAGTATTTCAGCCATTATACTATGCCTCGCCCGTAGAACACAAAGGAAATGAGATCAATCACCGCGCCAGCTCCACATTTCATAGATCTATTATATGACAACCACGTCGTATTCTATTTGCTTCATACTAACGGTACACAATCTCATTCATTTTATTCCTATTTTGGACAATTGTGTTTCTAAGAAGGATGAAATTAAGATATTCCATTATAGAGCGAGTAAGATTCATTTGTATTTTCTTTTTGATAATGTTAAATGTACTAAAGATACAAAGATCTAGTGACAAGATATTGTTATTTAAACAACACATGAAATAAACAGCAGACAATCATGTTAGTTAATGTTCTTGATCAACATAATGTTAATTGTATTTATTGTCCATTATCTCACTATTTATCTTTTTATTTTTTTGTAATTTTTATTTATTATAGTTTGTTTATTTGTATAGCTGCCTTGTTCTTATATACTTGCATCGTAATACCAGTAAGTACTACGTTTTCATTTTTTTTTTCAAATGAATGTATGAAACTTGCAGTTTTATAAATAAAAAACATTATATCAACACAGAAATTTATAGAATCATTTGAATATTATACGTTCATTTCGGATTACGCAAAAATAATATTTTCTAGTCTCTTTAGACAAGCGTTGCAACATTATACACAATTTATGAGGTTACGTGCGGCCTCTCCAACAGGTGGTCAGTTGTTTGCTATTATTAGAAATAATAACGGTATACAACTCAATGTTATGTTAATAATAGTGAATATGTGTTGAACTAGTAATTTTCCAAGGAAACGAAGTAATGTATTCACGATTAGCATCTAAAGAACGAGATCAATCTATTAATAAACAAAACGTTTTATTAGTACTTGCTGGTATTAAGAGCTGGTAAGATACTAACTCTGTGAATATCAAACACAATGTATGTATAAATGGGTTGTTGTGTCGTGTTTGTTCTAATCTGATATAATACGTTGTGACGGTACTCGTAATAACGGTTTATTCGTTGATTTAGTATATTATTATTTTAACTAATCGTTGTTTATCTTGTTAACAATTATCAGTATGCTTTTAGTTCAATGTAATAACTATTAATAAGTTATGGGAATGTTAAGATATTATAAATAATACATGTGGTATTATTTAAATACATTATTATATTTGTTAGTTATACCAGATCAATATGATTTATGGATATCCTTGTTAATATCACACAATCTGTGTAATTTAAATACCTATTTAACACACTAGCTGTTTCGTCTAAATTCTATTATAGGCAGTTATAAAGTCTTTATTTATCAGACAAAAACTAATTAAATTCGAAAATAATCTTGAATCATTATGAATAGTAACGTCAAAGTAATTAACATAAAGATCAAGATCACAGTATAAAATAATATAATATTCTATTTGTATACAAGATAATGAGTAATTATATATAAGGTTAAGGGAAAAAATAATAATCACAATAGATAAATAAGGCTGACAAGGATGTCTCACGTCAAAGTATTAACTATATTGCGTCTTAAAAAAAAAAAGAATGTAAGTATTTATTAGCGATAATTCTGAAGATATCTTGATGCAAGCGATATAAAACAACTCCAGTGTATTTTTAGACTGTTCAGAATGGATAACTCATATGACTGTGTATAAGGTACAAGCTATTTTATAAAACGACAATTATTTATTATTTCTACTTTGTACAAGTAGTTACTTAAAATTTATACAATTACAGCAAAATATATCATATTAAAACGCTTAAAATAGTCTAGTTTTATATCGTTCTATCCGTCAAGGACATATCGGTCGACAGATGTTCGTAATTGCTTAAGCATTTCTTGTTTCTGGCCGACTCTTGTTTTCTTGGAACCATCAGTTTGAATCATCGATTACAATAGTTCATTTATTCGTAATTTTCATCCAAAAAATTAGGTGAACAGGAAAATGTTTGAATATACTGGAAAATTATATTTTATTATATTGGCTGTACTACCTTTTTTTATTTTATGATTTTATTTAGTACTTTAATTTCGACGAGTAAGACCTTACTATGTTCCAGTTCTTTGTTAGATATACATGTATTTGCACCGCTTGTATTTGCGTACTACTCTAGTTGTAACTATTATTGCACGCTTTATATAATTTCTTATAATGCCAATATATAATTTGCTTTCTGTAGTCATCTATCTGGCTATGTCATCATTGCTAAACTGATGGTGATGGAAGACGCAACTCCTCAAAAAGATAGGGATTTAGGCGTACAAAATATAGTTGTGTACTATGATGCTACTTAGTTATGCTGATGATGACTCCTTGCGGTTAAGAAGTTTTATTGTTGTATATTTCTTTGGTCTCACGCTAAATAGTGCGCATAGCAGGGTAGGTAGAGAGAACCTAGTATTAAGACACATCGTTCCACGTTTTGAATTTTTTAAATATTGCATATTGAATGGTGGAACTCAACGCCACGCTTTGCTTTGATACCAGAGAAAAAAATGAAAAATAATAAATGGTAATTAATTCCCCGAGATAGAATCGATCCAACAACCGCCGCGTTTACAGTCACACGCTTGCGCCCCTGCGTCATGACGGCCTCCGTCAATAAACCTAATAATTGATGTCAAAATTGATATGGTGCCTTCAAAACTTCTCCCCTGTCGGTAAATTAAAATGCATGACTAGCCACTGGCAAATTGATTATGGTAATGTCGTATTAATGAAACTGACGCTTACTTAGTAGCCAGCGTTACACGTTTCGCATTAATCATATGTTATTTTGAGTTTAAAACTTATAAATTGGCCCCATGGCGGAAACAAAGCGATATGGCCGCGCGTGCAAGGTGTAAAAGGGTTCGCGTGTTAAATAATTATTATCGGCAGCTGTCTATGTAGGTACACGTTCCCCCAAAAACATTTTTCATGCGATGCAAAAAAAGTAAATTTCACCGGGTACGCGGACCGACCGCGAACACGCATGTAGCGGTCGAAGCCGCAATAAAAAGTAAACAATAAAAAAAAAAACAAATCTTTTTTGTGGTCGCGGCTAACTTTTACAGTGTCGCAGACCGTGAACAATCACTGAGTTGTTATGTGTAGTGTTTGTGATAGAGGATATAATGAAACGAGTGTCGCGTTGACAAGGTCTTGTCTCCAGGCTTTAAGTAAAAATGGAGTTATATATCTGCAAAATATCTTCGAGAGTACCGACTACATTTTTATAATTCAATAAATAATTTAATTAATTAGTTAAACTTAAATGGATACCAATTTATATTTAAGTTGAAAAGTACATTTCAAAAGAAATAGTCAAGAAACGTCGTTAAGCTTTTATGTAGAATTTCAATTTACAAAGTTTTTTCTTTATACTCGAGTCGCTCTAAAGGAAAACAAATTGCTTACATAATGAAGTCAAAAATGCAAGAGATAAAGGCAAATAGGGTTCGAAAACCAATTAACTGTTATTGAGTGACCGGGCAGCAGTCAGTTGATCACAGGACCTCAACACGGTTGACTAGAAGCTTTGCGCCGTTCCCTTTCAGCAAATACGCTTTCAATCGCTTGTACGAGTCACTGCTTCTCACCCCTCCGCTTACACTATATTAATTAGAAACTACCTTCAATATTCCATAACGAATGTGTTGTGCCGTAAGCGTAATGAAGGCAGCTCTTAAATTTGTCCTAATAATCGTAAAATAACGGGAAGAGGAAATTAATGATTTATTTAAATGTATATTTTCATTTCTTCTCTCTGAAGCGCGGCGTAGAGTTCCGTCACTCAACACTCAATCCCTCCAGAACTCGGCGGAAAATGGGGAACGGAGTGTATTAACACCAGGTTTGCTGTGTGCGGTATACGGGGAAAGCTAATTTAATTGTAAAATGTAAGGACAATCTTTTATATTTAGAATCATGAACAAGTGGACTTCATAATGATATGTCACCATGATTTGTAAAAAAAACTCATTCGACTTTTAAAAGTAAATGTTATAAAATCGTATCGGATAAAATGTCAGGTTCCATTATGATAAAATAAGTCGTCCTTTTTGAATCGGCAACGAGAAGCTCGTTCGGCTTAATGTCAGTTATTATCTTTCTTTTTATAAATGGTTCTCCGTTATAATAATAACTTTATAATTTACACTTTATTATCCTTGTAACCGCAATGACAAGTTTTAGTTACATAAATATAATGATAAACGAACGTATTATATATTATATATATATTTATGGTTAGGTAACTTTGCATATCTCTTTTTTTCTTCTGTCTGTTTCTTTTTTTTTAATGTTTATGAGATTGATGCATAATAAATAAACCTTTGCTTGTGTATCATGAAAACCAATTAATAAGAATAGTTTGTAAAAGTAATGTTATTGCCAGACATTTTTTGAGCGTCAATATCCAGAAAAATACTTTCCAAATCGAAGTTATCCCGTACATTCTGAGCGTAGAAATACCTCTGAAATATTTATCGTGACTTGAGTATGTAATGCTACACGATTTTCACTAAGTCCGCAAAAAAGAATGTAGTGTCGGAATATGTGTGCACGTAATCTTGATTCTCTTATTTGATCGACTCACTTAAAACATGTTTCGAGATAAAAGAGTGGCATGATGTAAGAGTTTTTTTTGCTATGCATGTTTTTAAGTAGGATATCAATCCTTTTTTATATTTATCTTATAATAAAAAATTGCTTAAGATTTTTATAAAACTTGAAATTTAATTGAAAAAAAAAATTTGTAGTAATATAGGTTTCATTTCTTCGCTCTGGTGGAGTTAGCCGTGTGATCCCGGCTTAGAATAGGATCACCCTGGTACTGTCTAAAGTACGTGTGGTAGAGTCACGCGCCAGTAATGGCAACACGCATGGGCAGACTCGACCGGATTAATACCACTCCCGGCATTTAAAACCGGCGTGAAGTAGTGCCTCTTGCCACTGCGTTTCGCATTAGGTAATGCCTGGTCCCGGCGCCCAATATCCTCCACCTTAAAGGCCGGCAACGCACCTGTAGCTCCTCTTGTGTTGCACGGGGTCGTGGGCGGCGGTGATCACTTACCATCAGGTGACCCGAACGCTCGTTTGCCTTGTCCTCTCCCATAAAAAAAAAAGATTTTTAATTTTTTCACTATTAAAAAAAGAAGGTGAATTATTCCCATGTACAACTAAACGGATCATACATTACGCAATAGAGAAATACTAATAGTTGTTGAAATATCAAAATGAACATTTTTTTTTTGAATTATCCAATATTCTGAAGCGAAATTACGATAAAATAAAAAAACAATATAAAAATAAAAAATAATAAAAATAAAAAAAAAAACAATAAACCAGTTCGGTATATTGTTTCATTCTTTATAATTATTTCTGGTGTATGAAATGATATCTGGTTCCTTTGTGCAAATTTAGTCATGAATTGAAAAAATGTATAATCGCGTAATGGGTAAAGAAAATATTTAGCCAACTTATTGTGTGTCATGGTGATATGTAGAGGTATATTTGTAGTCGTTTGCATTTTGAACTCCTTTTTACTCATTTTACCTAATATATCTAGGAAAATATTACTACGAATATAGGAAAACACGTATGTATAGAAAGAAGTAAATAACATTTATTGTTATTAAATATACATGTAATAAATGACAAAGCAATTTTATTAAGTAATATTGTTATGTAAAATAGTTCAAAAAAATAAATTAAAACCGACGCGTTTTCTTCTAGCCCCAGTGGAACGGCGCTGAGTAACCTCGGCCAGCTCCGGGAGTACTTGCAAACGACGGGCACTTGTAAGTGTGGCCTGCCGTGTCCGCTGAGACCGGAGACTGCCTTCAGTTTCGACCCTAAGGTGAGTTTTATTCACTTCACCTGTTTTAAGTTTGTCGGCAACGTTTTAAATGTTTTTCAAGATGAATAATAAAACGCTGCATTGCTCGCGTCGGTTCGCGTATTCACGATAAATGCACCAAGAACAGCTTATTTTTGTTAAAGTTGAATGGGACATCTTAAATGTTACTGCTAAGAAAAGAATATATATATACTTATAGATCATTACTAATGATGACTATAACTTAAGACAGTTTGTTGAACATCCAATCGAGGAGATAGAAAAAGTGGACGCTAAGAAAGACATGCGAATATGTTGCCTTATAAACTACATATTTAGCTCGTTGAGTCGGGCTACTTTTTTCCGTTATGGGAATGATTTGGCAGAGCCGGTTACAGATAATATCGCTTTTTGTAGATGCAACGATCATGTCTCCGAGACAAATACCATCATTTGTAGTCATTTGAAAAAAAAAACAGCTATCATTATGGTGATAGTGTCATTGATGCTTAATTTATTTTCGTGTTTTTTTTTAAATCAACGATTTTATGATTAATGCATGATGATGTAAAGTCGTGACACGTTGCTCAATGAAAACCTGTGCTTAACATTCTTAAGTTTATCACCGAGTGATAAACTTTACTATTTAAAAGCTATTTATAAAACTAAGAATCATATAAATTTGTATGAATTAATTTAAATGAACTGAAATCGTATAGATAACAACTAATTAAAGTTAATTTGCCAGAATAAATGCAATGTCTTTCTTTTTATAACGAAACGGCAGACCTATATTTTTCTTCTACATTTTGAAAATTGTATTTTTTCTTTCACTTTGTGGATATTTATTTTTATACGCTTTTGGACAAAAGCCGGTAATTGATGCCCGTATGCGTTTTTTTGAGATATTCCAGTGAGATCGGATCGGAAACGAGTTTTGTTTCGTTACGTTGTGGATATGAGTAATGTGAACAATGCAGTACAATGTGAAAGTAAACACGTTTTGGTTCATTTACGACAAACGTTCGGTATTGTTTTTGTGTTGAACCTCGAGTGATGATCGAGTCGTTTTTCTGAATAGCTTGAAAATTACATCTGTTGTGTTTCTGAGCTACAAAATGTTGTATCTGTAAATATTAACTGTTCTATTTGTGACGTGAATGACAGAGCTTCTGTTTACTTCGCGTTTATGCGTTATATGTATTGTATTCTAGTCATTGTAGTTCCGAACACTGCACTCTCAGTCTGTAAATTTTACACAATATCAATATTTTAAATATAATATTATAAGTACTTCGCTGTTGGCTACATATAATGTGCCAATAAACATACAGCTCGCTGACTAAGGATTTCTATACTTATCGTGCCAAAATATTATAATTGAATGTACATATATATGTATGATATCTTTCGTTCAACCCACCGCAACATATTATGTATACCTTTTTAACTT
Source organism: Heliconius aoede (assembly GCA_037355905.1). Lineage (NCBI taxonomy): Eukaryota > Metazoa > Arthropoda > Insecta > Lepidoptera > Nymphalidae > Heliconius > Heliconius aoede. The sequence continues at coordinate 27,648 of JBAIZZ010000422.1, forward strand.
TGTTATAGTGTTATTCCACACTTGGGAAAAGAAAATACATTTTTGCATAATGCAGCATATATGATTTACCGTAATTTTTAAATCAGCGGATTTTTCCGTGCTTACAAAATAAATAATGTAGCATAAAATTATACCTACAAAAAGTACTCTCGAACATTATACAAAAAGTACTTACCAATATATTTACATTTGTTCATCTCTGGTCTTCTATTATTTCTATTTTGCATATCGTCCTTTTTATTTTATATGAATTTTCTTTTATTTAGTTAAAAGCTTTTTATCACAAGTAATTTTATCTTATTGTAAAATATATTATGAATGTATTGGATAAATCTAAGCATAATTTTATATTGTTGATACAGTATGTCTATGACGACGTTATAAAAGAACAGTATTGTGTACACATACATGTCTACGATAGATAGATCTCTACGACACGGTACATCGTCGTCGTCACTCTGTGTAGTTATTCAAAGCACACCCATTGCCTAACAAGTGAGTCGTTATAGCGTGCCCCACTTTGTTTACAGTGGTCTCATTTTGCAAAACGTACCCATTTTGTTGTTTGCTTTGATAATCTTACTGAAACACGCTTGGCACCCTCTTTTTAGATTTTGACTTTTAACATCGTCGTATAATCTTGAACGGCCCTTTCAATGATAAAATGATTGCGAATTTAACTCGTATATAGTATTTTACCACGTTTTTTTTTTTTATTTTATTACTGTCCCGTTACTTTGTCATTGTAAATATGAAACATTCTCATAAAGTTCAATTTATACCTTTGACAGACAGAAGTTTATTCGTGAATTTATCTTTATTGACAGCTAGCAGAGCTTTCAGACGGTGTAACAGCTACGTTGCACCGTCAAACATGCAATACAAATTTGCATGCAACTAAAATTCCGTCTCGTTCGTCCGTGCGATTCAATAAAGGTGATGCTTGCAGAGTCCCTCGCTACGGACAAGTTAATTCTGTCAAAGCTGCGACCTCCTCGCCTTGCCTTTGTGTGCACTTGAAATGTACAAATTGCACCGCGGCCGTCGGGGGGAGGTCGCTGCCCCCGACACCCCCTCGCCCGCTCTCATCGATTCCTCTTTGTTCCGAGCATTCGTCTTGAAATGCACTCGGCGAGATCTCGATTTCAGATTCAGCTACATCGAATCGATTCACCGGTATCTCTTTTACATCTTGTCGTTGATGGATAGAATTCTGTAGCCGTAACTTAGTACTTGAGTGTAGTTGAGACTCCGATCACAAGATTTAAAATGAATCTGCAAATATTCTTTTGATTTTTTGTACAGGAAATTTTTCGTATTTTTTTAAAACTTTATTAGAAATGTTTCCATTTATAATATTAAAAGCTTAAATATATTGCTTTTATATGAATATGAATTATTAAATGAGAGATCATATTGGTACAATAGCCGTCTTGGCCGTTGTACCAAATTCCAATATTATAATTAATAAAATATGAACAGATTAACATTTTACGAATGTTTGGGATAATATATTCTACATCAGCATAATGATATTCATAATAGTCGTTGATTTTTCTTTCATTTGATTTAATTATAATAAAATTAATATGATGGTACAACATATTAATGTATGTGACATTTACTTGTCTAATAACGAGCTTATTACATTTCACATAAATATTTACGTTTCTGTGTAGTAGTATAAAATTACGTATTGCCGAAATGATTGGTCGTGGTATATATAGGTGCAGTCGTGAGGCTGTCGTTGATCCGACGCTGTTGGCGATATCATCGCAGCCACACGTTTGAATACTTGGACGTTTATGGACCATTACTTTATTGTTTACGGTGAGGGAATCTATGCCTTATGGCGCCTCTTTACGCTCAATTCAATGAAAGTAATATGTATATTTTTCTTTCTAACATTGCATGGGTCGTGATCTCTCTTAAATTTTACAATGATAGGTATCTGCGAACGGTCTTGTATTGTTGCCGTTCCAATTCTTTGTTGTCCTCGGCTTAAAGGTCTGATGTTTCCGCGTGGCAACATGAATTTCAAGTGACATTTAGCAGATCGATCGAGGTCAACAGTTTTGATCGCTCCTCGTGATAAAGCTCGAACAATATTTCGTCTAAACTTAAATTCAAATGGAGTAATAATACTTTCTAAATTTACTACAAATGTACTGTATCGATTTATCGTTACACATTATGCTTTATAAACTTTGAATGCCTAAAATAAAGTAACCACTTAAATTTGTGATTGTTTAATAAATAAGAGAAATTTCTCTAACGAAATCTGTATATGACTAACTGAAAACAAGTATTTAAAGACGCCGAATGGATTTCTAAACTACTGATGGCAACTTTCTCGGTGTGAGGTGAAAGTGGCAACAGCCAACGAAGTGGAATACGGTGAACCACGATGCCGTGCTTCAACTGGATTATAACGCTTATAACTCCACATTAAGAACTATATTGATATCATGGACGTTTTGTTGAACGTTACGATCAGATATGAGTCTAGTTTAAAATAATAACGGGAAGGATGTTGTATGCTATTATATTAAAAATGAATATATTATATTATAAAAAGTGTAAGCATTTTATAATAACAGAATATGAAACGTATCTGTGTGTGTATATGTGTAACAATATGATTTACTCCATTAAAATAATAATAATTCTATAATTGGTTCTATAAAAGTTTGAATACGTTGGCAGTCACAATATTTTTTTTATGTAATTGTCTTTCTCATATTGTGGCTTTTAGAAAGAAAAAAGTATATTAATATTTTTTGTTCTTCTTCTTTCTTCTTTAGTTATTCTAGTCTAGTCTTCCCTCGTTGGTTCCATGACCTGGAACCATTGCTGTATCCTGTCGTGAAGGAGGCTTTTAGTTTATTATTTTCACTCACCGTGCTGTATTGTAAATACTAGTTAGGAAAGGAGAACATAGAGATAAGTTATTCCTTTCGATATTATATAAAGCTAATTAATTATAAATGATGACATCATATTTAGTATAGTCTTTAAAAAATACTTAAGGAATATTATATGACACTTGGAGAATTTTAAGTATAATTGACAAAATTAATTAATACGTTTACTATTCCTAAAAAAACTTATTATGTAAAAACTTATACGTATATATATATTTGCCTATTTGTATGTTTTTATATAGTTAGATTTATTTAGTACACCCCTTCTAATTTAATTTATACTCTCCTCTATCCAAAAGTTGCCTGGAAGAGACTGCTGGCTTAGCAATAAGGCCGCCTGTTGTGCTTTTTCATGTATCATTGTAAACAGTATTTGTAATTAATTATTCGGTGCACAATATAGAGTATTTTAATTTACTCTACATTACTTTATTTATTTAATGCATTCATATTATAGTTTTGGTTATATGTTTCTAATTTTACTTATAAAATTTGTGATTTCTTGTGTCTTTATTAATATCTTATAGTATTTTTAGAGACAAACTAGTACGTTACTAACAGATAATCAATTTTTCTCAATGTGATTCTTAAAATTATTTTTTTTAAATTAGCTGTATTTTAAATTTATATAAGACGTTTAAAATGACTACAATGACGCTCCGTCTAAAAGTATATCCACGTTTTCTCACAATACAATAGAAATTCAATGCCCACAGTCAATACACAATAATATTAAAGCCGTATCTACATACAATTTACCAGGCGTCTGTTACACGAGTCGACACGCCACACACCACAATAAAATGTGTCCAGAGACAGTTGGTGCGACACGCTTCGCCAATTCGATGTGCCGATAGGGTCCGGCTTTACACTATAGTAGGTGCCAGTACACCTTTGTTTATTGACCATTGTAAGATCTCCTACTGCCGACGACGCCCGAATGGAGTGGCCACCACATATATACAATGTGCCCATATCGCATGCGAACAGCTCCTTTAGATAGTGAATTCAATGGGTTTTCGAGATGTTGAGGTGGATTGTGAATTATTCCTGTGATGCGACTGGTGTGTCTGTATTATTTTAGAGTATGATAGTGATTAGTACGGTTTTTGTTGTTTTTCGTATTTTTAACCGACATCGGTAAGAAAAGGTATTTTGACTTGAACCGATGAATTTTATTTGAAAGTTTACACTTCAAGGGTAGTTAGGTGAAAGTTTAGTTAGTAAAAATTATAATTGTACTGTAATAATTAATATACAATACATACAAATAACAAAACGTTGTTAAAATTGGTGTCAGACGTGAGATTCCTCATCGTTGCATTTCTTTTTTAACCAAATTCAAAAAGAGGATATTCACATTTTCAACCGACTTCAGAAACGGGAGAGGTTCCCAATTCGCCCGTATATTTGTTATGTATGTATGTTCTTGTTAATATGCCAAATTGTTAACACACAAAAATAATATATATATATATTGTATAAGCTATTGAATAATGAAAAAAATAAATTTAAACTGTGTAAGTAATATAAATATTGTCATGTTTCGTAAAACGTAATTGGAACGATCGTTTTGTGCGTTTTCGGGCATTAAACATTTAGCGGCCGCATATGTTTACGGACTCGCCCTGAATACTGATCACCCGGAGGGAAGAGTCCGACCAATGGGACCACTTATCTTCGACAACAAGATAATTGTTGCGATTTGAGATAATATATAAACCGAGTATTGGACATTTGGCTCTTGAATACTTACAGTGTGTAATTATTTTAAGACATTTTTTACGAGAAATGAAACAGACTTTGAAATAAATGGTTACCCTTGTGAAAGAATAGGTGTTGTTTTTATGCAGTATAGTTGTTTTTCATTCATTGAAAAGTTAAGATGATTATTTTTTAAAATATTTAAACGCTTGCCTTATACCGAATGATTTATCTGCTTTATCAAAATTTTTAATCAGAACGTGTACAATAAAATTTGAAAACATCTGCATCGAACCAAGCTTAACCTTATTATACACAAATTGGTTCTTTCCTCGCGGCCCGTCCGTACAATTACAATGTCAATAAGATGATATTTGAGGGGGGTACAAGCGTGTGACTGTTACCGCGACAGGTTGTGGGTTCTAGTCCAGCTCGGGGAGATTAAATATTTAATATTTTTATTTCTATTTGCTCTGGTGCCTATGGCAAAGCGCGGCGTTGAGTTTCGCACACGCAATACCTCCAGAATTCGTTGAAAAATGAGAAACGGAGTGTCTTAACAGTTGGTTTCCTTTGCCTACTCCGCTGTGAGCGAGATATAGTGTGATGCTCAAAAATAAGACAATACGAACGAGCCATTTCCATCACATTACAGTAAATGAGTGGCTATTTTAACTGAGTTTGGGAGTTGTCTACTTCGGGCCGCATGTACAGACTAGTTTGGCACCAATAAACGTCACCATTAATTAGTGGAGAGCGCTCGACGACGAGCCGGACAAATTGCACAACATTCGTCACACGTTGCGCCGATATGAGGGTTTTTAGTGATCTTTAAATTGGTTTTGATTGGATTTTTTTGGTGATTTGTACGAGTGTTTGTTTTGTGTATTTACATTATTGAAATTTTTAAAAATATATAATTCGATTCGAAAAATATATATATTTTTTCTATATATTTTTGTCAAAATGTCTATCATGTTTGATTATAAACATAAAAAAAAAATATTTTAACATTAACATTAGTAGTATTGAGATACTCCGTTCGTTTTCAATCTGACACCTAGCTATCCCGCTGCGCCATGGCGTATTAGTATATTAAGAAATTTATATTTTAAAAGTGAAAATAATAAAAAAAAAATACATTTAAAAGCAGATACAAAATATATACTATCAAGTCGTCGTTAATCGTATGTACACCCATTCCATTCCCATTCCCAATGGGCAGACCATTCAAATACATTCATACGTCATCTAGGCAGACCGGTATTTGTCGAAAACTTGTGGGAAAACCAGTGGGAATCAAGCACATGGCCAGCTGGAAATATGCCTCTTGATTAAGAAATGTTCTTTTTTTTTTGTTTCACGCTTTATTTCTAGCAGGGTAACCAGAGAGAATGCAGTGCCGAATCCTACGGTCTCTACATACCTCTTTCACTTCGTCCTTGATCCATTGTCGTTGACCTCTTCATATATGCTCTACCAGGTTTCTCACATTTTTATCGTGACTTATCTATCTCCAGTCCAGTTTGATACTTACATCTCACTCTTGCTTCATAAATCTTTTTTGCCATTCTTTCGGCACTCATTCCCTCGAAATGTCCAAGCCACCTGATAGCGTTCTTCTTCATTCTCACAATGGCATCCTCACTAACTTCTTTCAACTCAGGAGACTAATCTAAAAATAATATTTTTTTTCTTTTTCTTTTGTGGCTTTCTCGTTCTGTCTCACCTTAGACTAGAATAAGCAGATTAGTCAATTCAAGAGAATTATAACTTGTAAGTAATTACTATTGAATTCAGCTAAATGAATTTGCTTAATACATTGTGTACTATGAAAATAGTTATTATGTAACTGCCTTTACATATTGAAAATTGTATAAATACAATGTTATTCTATTTGATGTCGAGCTCACGATGGCTGGAGGGGGTGGTGGTAGTAAACAATAATTATTTCGCTGTGATCCATTAAAATTACTTGTTTGATGTTCAATTTTATATTATGACCAAACTTCTACGTTTAATAAATCCACAATATCAGGAATGGTCTCTATTGGTTTGATTTCTTTAGATATTTTTTTACAAATTTTGAAGCATTCAAAATATTTAGTAAGTATTTGTGGCTTAGTAGAATCGAAAAGAGTGAGTTCGTTTACAGCTATTGCCGATCGAAAAACGGCTCTTTATATTTTGATTTATAACACAATAACATAACTGACCACTAAAGTTTTAGTTACAATAAAATAGCACATTATAATGATGTATCTTATGTGTGCTTAACGTCAAATATTTTACAATTGAATGCAAATATATGAAGAAACAGCGAAGCAAATTGGACGTTTAAACCAATTTATAGACCAAACAGTTGGATATGCAAAACAATGAATAATTCAGGGCGAAATGTACCTATTAATTAGTGATGGTCATTAGAGTGTCACGCTCAAAGCGGGGCGTGTCGTCCTACGTCCATCAACCTGATTGTTTCTATATAATGAGCGTTACGCAACGGACACATTGTCGTACTTGTCTGTCTGTCTGTCAGCTTGCCTTATTCATTTAAACACGAAATCTATTAATATATTATATGTGGTTGATTTTAATTCATCGCTGAATAAATAAATAGTAATTACTTAGTTAATTTATACATGATTAAGTATAACAGCCTGAATAGCCATGGATATATTACTTCACTGGGATAGAACTTGAGTATGTGCCCTGCCGATCTCCATTTATATCTTGTAATTTTCACTGTAATATCAATAGCCTTTATCTTGTTTTTAATTACATTCTATAAAATTGTAATACAGTTTGTAAAGTAAGCTAAGTTAAATTATTTTTTAAAAACAAATTGTCTAAAATTTAGAAATAAATAAATTTGAACTCTGTAACCATATTCACATAAAAAATCCAGTTTTGACAAATTAAATAGAAACAAACATAAGAATATTAGATATATTCTTGAACGGACGTCGTTGCTTCCAAGTATTACAAGGCCGAAGCGGGTCACTATGAATTATGAAACCAAACGTATATTATTATCTTGTATTTTTTTTCGTGCTAACAATATAAGTAATATTATGTTTGCTCTTGACACTTGCATGGTTCATAGGAGTCTAAAATGTTTACAATGTAAATACTTGCAATTATTATACTGTTGAATAAGTTTATTAATTAGTTGCCGATTCGATTAGAATTCTATGGAAAATAGGGAACGGAAGTGTCTCGTTGGGAACACATCCTAAACTAGGTTCCCTGGTTCCCTCTGCGTACCTTGCTATGTATGGGATACAGTGTAACGCTAAATACGCTTTTTGTCATGGTAAAAGTGTGCTGTTTTTTTTTTAAATAATTATTAATATAATATTTGACATGACCCTATATATAATTAGCAACTAGCGTTATTAACTGTTTCCCTTTGTATTTATTCGATTTGTATCCAGTATAAAAAAATAACATAATTTACATTTGCTTATAAGTTGAAGAGCACTATCGCCGCACAGTGTGACAGGTCAGGTACTCGCACTCGGGTCGCAGGACTCCTTTAACTGTTGTAACTGCCCCTTTTGCTCATAGCGTTTGTATAAGTAGAAAATTATATTCTCCGGTAACTCCAGTATATACGTTTGTTGTTGTTAAACTTACCAAACCCGTTAAAAAATTTAATAAAATACCTAAATGTTGATTTATTACTTCTTTTCTCAGTTATTATTAATAACATGTCTAAAGTCCTGTTTTCTCCTTTCCAAATGTACGGTGATGATTTGCAACTTTACCGTCACTAATTTAGACGATCTCCTTGTAAATATTGAATGTTTGAATAGCGATTTGGCTGCTATCCAAACTTGGACCGAGTTTTTCGGTTTATTAATCATCTCTTAAAAAAATCTTAGGTAATTTTTATAGGCAGTAGCAGACTAAGATCTAAAATCAACTGGAATATCATTCCTGCGATTCTATACTTGGGAAAAACAATTCCCTTTTGTGATAATGTAAAAAATTTAGGCCTTGTAATTGATCTGAACATGTCTTTGAACATTGACTTCAAAAATCCTTTACTGTATATGCCGCATGCCTGTGAAATGAACTTCCTAATCTGATTCAGAAAAGTCATTCTTTGAAAGTCTTTAAATCGCAGCTCAATGAGCATTTATTTACTCGGCAAATGTAAATAACTTACTTTAATTAGTGTTTCAATTTAACTTGGTACCACATAATTTATTTTACAATATAATATATTCTTTATTGTTATAACAGCTTATTATCTGGCAAATTTAACATTACATTGTTGCCAGGATCTCACTTTATAAGGCGACAAAATAAAAGTTCACCTCATTAAATGTAAGATGTTGAGGTCCAATAAACCTTCGCATCGGCTTCCTGTCCAGTTGATTTCAAAAGAATAAACATATCAAGTAAACTCTGCGTTGCACAAAATAAGAATCGTTTCGGTTTGCATTTGTTTATTTAATAAACCGACTGAATCACACTGCGGTATTTTTAAATTCTTGCACTTTCTCAACTTTGCAAATATAATAATAAAAGGAGGCGTTTTCTCTTTTGAATTATTACGTTGGGGGTCAACGAACTAGTCTCATTTCATAAGGTTTCGTGGCAACTATGAACCCTTATAAGTGCTGCATATTTTTATGAGCGCGGGTCACCGTTTCTAAGAAGCCTTCAATTCAACCCCTTTGTGTGTTAAGCGTATTTGCAACATAAACCTATATCGGGTCTATTATTTACAGTACAACAGTATGAAACTGTGACTAAATTAATCTTTTTATATTAATTATAGTATATTTAAAATGCATTTATTTACAGCTACCCATTATAATTGTGTGGGCAACGTTAAAAAAAAAATAAATGTATTGTATTTAGATATATTTTCCCACTTGCATTCATCCCAACTGCGTATATTGTTTGTTTTATAATAATAAAGAAACTGTTCAACCGCACAATTCAAACCAACGACTCAATTTGTAAAACGGAAAGAAAAAAAAAACAACTGTAAACATAACATTCGCGGGGCACTCGCAGTGCCACATAAGTAAGTAATTTGAGGGAGTGGAGGTGTGAGGACGCGGGCAAACCACAATAGCGTTAAAGTGAGCTTCGTAATAGTAAAGTGCAACCGGCGTTTACGGCCGTTTACGGTGTTGTCTGCAAACGAAACGGTACACGAGCCAGTTTTATCCTTTTACTTGCTTAGGAAAGTGTAGGTATTGACTTGAAGTAGTGAGATTGTTTTTTATTTCTATTGGCATTATTGTGTTGATAGGTATTTTTCTAAATCTGTAATAATTCTTTTTATCCGAAAAAAAATTAACCGGTAGTTACCGAGATTAGCGCGTACAACCAAATAAATGTTCCACCTTTATATTATTAGTAATGGACAGACTATTTTGCACATGATTTTATAAAATACAACCCGAGCGGACATTAGAGATGACATTTCCACAATATATTTAGACAGTAGAAGTAGAATGGCGTGGCAATTTGTGTGTGCAGCCATGCACAGGGGGCGCCCATCCGCACTGGATGACGATCGGCGACGACGCAATCACACTTCCAACGGCACATCTGCGTGTCCTGGCGTTTTGCGTATATATTGGATGCGTTTCATCTGAAATGGATATGTTATTTTTAAAATTTAGACTTATTTCGCTTGTTTATATATATTTGTTGTTTTTTAAGATATTTAAAAGAGTCTACTGTGGACTTAAGGATTACTATTCTTTTATTAGGTATATTAGTTTTCCTAATTCCTTTATAAACCTATTACCCTTAAAAATCAATTTGTATACGAGTATAATTAATCTAGAAACACTGGACGTTTATTATTGAAGTAATTTTAGTAATAGGCGGATTTAGTAATAGGTTTGTATCGGGGGACCAATTTTCTTAAATTTACCTTTTAAAATGAGGCCAGTCGTGGCGCAGGGGTACAAGCGTGCCAGTATAAATATGATAGGTTGTGAGATCGATCCCACTCAAAGGAATGAAATATTATTTAAAAATTTAACTGGCAGATTGAGTCTCGCCACTCGACACGCAGTGCCTCCAGAATACGACGGGAGTGGGAAATGACTTAATGGGAACGAAATGTGTGTGAAAACCCTACTAGTGTCAGATAAAGCGTGAACATACAAAAAAATATAATATGGTTTCCTTGGATGTAACATATTTAAAAATATAACATATTAATAAAATATCGTTCGAAATACTAGTAATAAAATATATAGCACAAAAATTTTGTCTATAAAAATCATAAATATTTAAATTTTAATGTAATAGGTGTTTTTATTTAGAAGTTTTATAACTCTTGTATGTTTGTTAATAAAACCATGTTATAAAATATTTGATAGCTAATGTGTAAATCACAAATAATTGATATCTTGTGAAATGATAAATTAATGCTAACTAAGCAAGTGTGGAAAACCCCAATGCTTTGCCACTTTGAACACTCGCCCATATGGGTGGAATGTTGATAAAAAATTAAATGAATATATCATTAAATTATCATAGATGCGTGATAATCAAGATTTTTACTAATTTATGTTGTGGGTTCCACCTCACTCAAATAAAAAAAATTATCATTGCTTCGTTCTGATAATTTTCGCTACTCATAAGGTAATTCCCTGCCTTCAGAATTCGATGAAAATTGGTTTTGATGTGGAAAATTGCTTAACACTAGACTTCCTCTGCATATCCTAAAGCTGATTTATGATTTTATTAATTTATATTTTATTTTTACTCAGGTGGTGAGCAAGCCGTACCAGGTGGCGGCCGGCTTGGAGTTCACCAAGCTCTGTAATCATAAACGGAAACTATTGGCGTCCCTGCAGTCGCGCGTCCAGTCGCCGGTCACGCCGCCGCCGCAGACAATCGATCAAAAGAAAGGTATGTGGTGTTGCTTCGAATAGGTATTAAGATAATTACTTATATATAGAATGGATTAAAATATTTATATTCTAATGACTTGTCCGTATAGTAGGGGTATTTGATATAATCGATTTGGAAGCGAAAGTTTTAAAATTTTATCATTATGTTTATGTGCCATAAAATGGCTACCATCATCCAGATTAAAATGTCATTTAGGTATACAATACTGACATTGCCGGCAATTACCATAAAATCGAAATATAATATAAAATTGATGCTATAAAATAGTTTTTTTTCGCGAAAGTTATCCATTCTCCACATCAAGTTCGCATCATAATCGCTGAACGGCCCTGTCCTCGTGTTCCGCCTCCCTAAGCAATTAACGTTGAATTAAAAGCCTTCATGTTACACTCGACTACTCGAGCTGACTCCAGTTCCACTGGTGAAAGCGTTGCCAGTAGAGCGGATACGCCCTTATACTCATTGTACTCGTATGTTAAAATGTTTACACTTTGTTATATTTGAGAGATTTTATTATGTGCTATTGGAAGATATTTTTAGTTTTTTTTTATGTTGTTCTTCTATGGTTTGTTTTTTGTTTGGGTTTTTACGAATGGGTGTTAATTCGGTTCAAAGGTTTAAGATAAGTTTAAATGTAATGTTGGTTTTTTTGAGTCGTATTTAATTATGTCCATGTATGATTATTATTGTTTTTTTTTTTTTAACTTCACGATTTATCCTGCACGTAGCGTGTTAGGCAAAGGGGAACGTGGGAACCTAGTGTGTGGACACTTCCGTTTTCCCACTTTCCGCCCAACTGTTTTAATATACGTTTCAATTAATTAATTTAATAAAGGACAACATTAAAATTTCCTATAGTAATAATATTTTATGTGAATTTATTAATTTGAAACCCGGTTTCTACTATTACTTTACGAAATTAAAACGTCCACCGCGTCTATTTCGTCATCACATTTCCGTGGCGTACAATTTTAAATGCATTCAATTTTTTAAAGTAGCCCATACCCATTACATTATGGCGCAAGTGGATACCGTCTAACAACAGAGAGGTCTTCAATCTTATTAAGCGGAGTGTGCGTTACGTAACAGTGTGGAACCTGCTCTTTTTTTTTTT
>JBAIZZ010000422.1:40299-74744 GCA_037355905.1 Heliconius aoede
TGGCAATAGGTGGGCAACTACTTCGTCAGCCGTCCGTCCGGGAGGAACTTGCAAGCCACTAACCCCCCCCCCATCCCGTCCCACTCCCCCAGCCTCCCATGTTTTTACTCACTTATGTTAATTTCTCTACATTGTCACCTTTCCTAGCGTCATGTTCAATAAAACTACCTTGACCTTTCACCATTTTGAATTAACTTTTCACAAAATGTTAATAAGAAAAACATCAAATACAGCTCCTAAGTCTTATTGTCTTTTCTCGTAACTCGTTCAAACTTCGCTCGATGAGATTAAGTTATATAAACTTGAACGTTCGAAGATCTCGTAAAGCTTATTATATTAATTAAGTTTGAATTGGAGCCAATGTAATGTACAAGTAGGTATATATATTTTTTTTCCGTCGGTAGTAAAATATCCCGTAGACTATAAATCGATATACAACATAAAAATAAATTCAATTAAGATAATTTTGTCATAAACAGTCCAGACGTAAACACATTACAGTATCTCAGTTCGACACCAACACTTATAAAAACTGTCTCAATGACTGCGTGTCAACGACTCGGTAAAGGGACTTGTGCATTACCTTCGTTTTAATGAAACGTTGCCCCGTTTGAAAAGACGTAATAGCCAACTCTAGAAAACCATTTAAAACTTGGAAATCTTAAGAAAACCGACGACGTCTCGTGAACGGACGGCGACGAGCACCGAGAAATGTTTAGTTGCTTTACACAATGGTGCTAAATTCTCGTAAATGTAATTATTCTAGGTTTAATGTTTTAATGGCATTTTTTATATTTTTGCAAAATTTGCCAGTACGCTACAGTCTCATTACTTTACCATTCAACTGACTGTCGGACAAAGGAATTATTACATGCTTTACACAAAATGTATAATTTTCATTTCACTAAATACATTATACTGAATTATGACATTAAATTGTATTATATACAGTTTAGATTGACGCACAATATCTTAATTTCACATATGATATATGTATATATGTATATATATAATAATTATAAAAAACTTAAATTACATTTTTAAACACATTTACGTAATTTATTACTTAATGTAAAAATATTAAGCATAATAAAATAAATGTAGTCTCTAAATATAAAACCGCCAACCTCAAAACGTTAATTCCACATTTCTGCGTAATTAGAAACTCCCGACTAATACCAGCAATAAACTCGTTAAAAGAGAAAGCCTTCACTTACCCCGCGACATAGTATCCAATATAAAGTAAAACTTATAAATTTACTATGTACGGTACGAGTATATTCACTTCAAGGTTTTGTAAGTTTTATTGCTTGCTTATACTCGAGAATATTCCTTAAGTGCTTTACTTAGACGATTTCTTTGAATTTTCTCATTTCTTTTTCGATACGTTACATTATGTCGTTGGCCTCAAACACATCAAAGCTATTTCACTATATTAATCTCTTTTAAATTCAAATATACATTATTGGTTGAGATAAACTCATAAAAGTAGACACGTATGTGTGTATGGTAATGTGTACCAGTCGTGGCGCAGGGGCACAAAATGTGACTGTAAAACCGACTTGTTGTGGGTTCGATCCCCACTCAAGTCGATGAAATAATTATTTAAAATTATGTTTACATTTCTCCACTCTGGTGTCGAGGCAAAAGGCGGCGTTGAGCTCCGCCACTCACCACGCAATGCCTCCAGGATTCGGCGGAAAGTGGGGAACCGAGTGTCTTAACACGAGGTTCCCTCTGCCCTCCCTGATGTGTGCCGGATACAGCGTGAAGCTGATTTTTTAAATAAATTTTTATATGTATTTAATTGTTGTTAAGTTTTGTTAAGAATGATTATGTATTCTGAAGAAAATAATGACTTTCCATTGAGATAGATATACGACGTAAGGCGCTCGAGTATCTAAAAAAAAAAAAAGGTGCCTCGTAAAAACTTAGCTTACGGCCCATAAAAACATGTTAAAAAGCGTTACGCAAAGTATCGTTAAATCGCTCCTAAGCTAGAGTAAAAGCCGATACCGCTAAAGGCGATTACCGCTGAGAGTGGACAAATCTGGAAGCCAGCACTGGGGCCGCAGGATTGCGTAATTACCGTAAAGGAAGCGGGCCCGTTTGGGCAAACAAAAACGTCGGCGACTCGATCGCCGGAACAAAGGCGGTTGTAATTTGAAACAATCGGCGTTGCAGGGTAACGTGGGCGCGCACCCCGCCGACTATTGATCTGACTCGCGCCACCCACCCCCGTGGCGCCTTTCAACCCCCCACCCCTGCCTACCGAACCCCCCTGCCCCCCGCCCCTCCCCATCGCATACAACTCGTATTTTAATTGCAAATCTGCCAGATAATGCGCAAATAGATAACGCCATTATACTCTGCGCGTTTATTATTTAGCGCTATCGAATTACGCCTGTTAACTTTTCCTTATTTAGGGGGGTGTGTGGCTGGATTAAAATATAATTTTGGAGTCGTTTGGTGTTTAAGACTTATTTGTAATTAGGACAGTACTGTTTTGAGGAGATCCCTAAGCCTCCCTTTTCGTTGTGAAGAAAGTTGAGATTAAATACCGAATTTTATGTAGCTTTTGTGTAGTATTTTAATTTATTATTTTATTAAACGTAGAAATTTCAATTATAGAAGTCATGTATATCTTATTATAATTTTCGAGACGAAAAGTAATGTAGTTATCCAAATAAAAGGTAATCTAATTAGATTCTCTTTCTAAGATTTAATTGAATAAACAATAGCTTTTATAGATTCAAAGGCTTTTGTCGATTAACAAGTTGATTGAAAGGGGTGTATTGTTGCGTCATAATGGCGAGTTTTCACTGCGGCTGCGGTATTATACGCCTTTGGGTCTTCATAAAGCTCTTAATTAGTCGATACCTTTTAGTACAATCTTAGTTTATATGAACATTAACTATAATTATTTTATTATTGTGTTTATTGTATAAACAAGTATATCATACACTTCAATTATATTTTTTTATCGAACACGAGGTTAATGTTGTAGGTGGTTAGCCCTGTCGGCTTTTACAGCGACACCGAGTGGAAAAATTGAAGTAATTATTGTTATTAAGCTAAATTATTACTTAAATTATTGTTATTATGTTGTGTTTTTGTATTGAAATTACGTTATTATATTATGTATTTATCTTTTATCCTACAGATATAGACGTGATGAATTTGATACTTACAATAGCATAAAAATTGCATTGCGTAAAATACGTTTGTGTTTGACATTAGTATTATTAATAAAAATATTACCTGTCTTGTGAGGCCGTCTTGGCGAATGAGAATGAGAAAGAAAGATGGCCAAGAAAAAAGCCTGGCATTGAGTTGGGCCTCTCAATACGCAGTGCCTCGAAGAATCCGGCGATATGTTGGAAATGGAATATTTTAACGCTAGGTTCCCTCTGTCTACCTTGCTGTGTGCAGAATACAGAGTAAAGCTGAATTATTAGTTGTATTTTTTTTGTTTGACAATGACAAAAAATTATCCGTTTATTGTTTTATCAGTAAAAAAACAACTTCTAACATTAAAACAACTTCGTAAATTAATATCTATAAATACATAGCTACGTACTGTGCACTTCTTTGTGCGCCGTTTGCCCCAAACAATGGAAGAGATATTATCTCAGAATGAATATTAACTTTGCTTACTGTGGTGTGTCATTTAATTAGAGGGACAACGCTTCAGACTGTCTTGTATTTGAGGACGTCTGGAGAGCGGTAAAGTCAACACGATCACTCGCTCGTCGACCTTACGGTTAAACGAATGAAAAGATCGACACTAAAAAACTTATTCAATTTTATTTTTTGTGTATAGATTACAATTTTGAGGCCAAACAACTTTATAAATAGAAAGTTAATAAACGACGCGCGACGCTTCGATTGCGTACGTAATAAATATGATGAATTATTTTAGGAGTCTATTGTAGCGTGTTGTAATGTTATAAGCTGTAAATAGTTATTTTTATAATAGCTATTATTAGTTTAACTATATCTATTACTAATTTATATGAAACATAAAGGTTGATACATTTTTTTTTCAGTTACTGGCACAGAAGCTGCCAAGAAGAAAATGAAGAAACGTCCCGGTTTCATGCCAACCATGAGCGTTTCGCAAATGATGGTTCAAAGGGAGAGACCCCTCAACGAGCTCAAGGTATGTGTTACGTATTCATAGCGACGATAAGAGCTGAACCCTTGCCAAATGTAGACAATTTTATTACCCATACCGACGTCGATGAGTATTATTCATAATTTGATACTTTTTTTATAACATTAGTATGATGTTGAAATTTTCTTTGTCCTGACTAACGCTATAATCAAATTCTTGTCACAAGGAGACGGTTATGTTTCACATTAACATTATAATAAAATATCACTTATGTTTTTTTCAGTCTGACAATGACCAAAAAAGGACAGCGTCACCTGGCTCTATGACTCAGCGGACAGGCAATATGCAGTCATGTGTGCCATATCCTCAACAAAACATGCTGAATGTTCAAGATGACCCTAAACAAGATACACTCGTCCAAAGAAGTTCTCATTATTTGACAGTTAGTAGTGGCTGGATCACGCAACATCCCGAAAATATTGAGTCAGGACAAAAGCATAGTCAACAGATATCGGGTCATTTAAATTCCGGTTTACCTGTACTCGGGACCAATGGGCAAGTTATTGGCGTAAATACAGGATACAGTAGACTTCCATCCAACGCAAAGAACTCACTTCACTCAGCCCAACAAAATATTATAGAAACAGAGCACAAAGAAGAGGAGAAGGACCCACAAATGAAATCCATGCATAAGGAAGAAGAATCGCAAATATTCTGTGGTTTAAATCAACCACTGACGCCAGAAGTGATGCAAAAGATTAACGAACAGCAGCAAATATTTATTCAAAGAAATCAGAAACAGATTGAAGTTATGAAAGGATACAAAACACAGATGGCGGATAATTTAAACCAAAATAAATCAAATCAAAACCAATATGTTCCTCATGGTCAATTAGTTATACAAAATGGAACAGTTGTTAAAACTAACTCCGCTAAAACTCCACCTTGGCAAGTAAAAAGAAACGATAATAATCCGTCTCTGACTTGTCCCAGTCCGAAATTGCAAAAAATTGATAATACAGAATGTGATGATAATAATATGAATGCTGTTGACGAAATTTCGTCAGGGACCTCTTTTTCCAATAATGAGCAAATGTTAAATCAAGGCATGTGCTCTCGAGTGCCTCCTTTACCCCAACATTATAATATGATGGGTCAACAATGGCCAGGAGTTGATTTGAATAAAAAAAGAAAATGCAATAAAACCCCGAAGAAGAAATCTCCTCCTAATGATAATAAGGCAGTGTTTGGTAATAACGGTGTAAGACAATTACAAGATGCAAAGGGTAAACCAGATGAAGTAGTAAGAAATACAGTACCGTCTTTTATGGATGATCCCAATGGATACTTGGCACAACAGACCGTTTTGCTTAATAATACTATTTCTAGGCAAGTCGGTATTAACACTCCATATGAGGTTAATCAATTTGAAAATACGAACAATTCGTTTAATGCTCATATGCAAAGCGATAAAAACAAACATATTACTAAACACGGAGAACAAATTAATCTTTTTAGAAATAATATTGTACCAAATTCATTACCTTCTCCAAATAATACGCCAGATAGTAGTCTGATTCCAGAAAAATGCAACGAAAATACTCTTCCACCATGTTGTAAAGGATGTAACGTGCCCTATAAGGGCCACTGCTCGGAAACATCAGAAAATCAAATGCGCCACAAATTTACGAAACACACAAATGTATACGGAATTGAATTGGATAGCGGAGTGGCAACGACGTCTAGTCCGAAACATGTCTTTGAAGACAACCCAGTCACATCTTCTACTTATATGGAAAGAATGATGAACGATAACTGTGGGCCAATACAAGCGGGGATTGTTAGTACTAGCAATGTGTCGCCGAACGAGACGCTACCGCTTCCAGAACCTTCTCCAACTTTATCAAACAGTTCTCGGAGCACCGATACGCCTCATAGCAGTAATTCTTTGCTAAATTACTCATTTCCGGTCCCAAGTCCGGCGTATTCTAATCCAGGGTCAAGAGACAATTTCAACAGCAATCCTCCTACTCCTGGCAGTAATCACACATATCCATACAATTCTCCCGGGCCACCTACCAATCAGTCGATTTCCGGGAACCAAGTGATGCATTTCATATCAAACCATAATGTTAATAAAAATCTCATGGAAGTGGATAACATATCAATGGTGGGAGTGAAACCGAGATTACGAAATCAAGACTATAGAATGGAAGCTAAGAAAAGAGTAGAAAATTCAATGCCTGGATATTGTCCCCCTCCACATTTGGGTGGTGGTCCGGCTCATTCTCTAATTCAAACTTGTTATATACAAACGTTTGTGACAACAATGGCTAGTGGTTTTTCAGTTACGCGAGATACAGTCACATCAGTGCTAGCGGGCAAGGCTAACACAGCAACTACGTCAATTAATGCGTCCCAAGCAAATTTCATAAGGCCACCGCCACCTCCCAGCGTTAATTTGGCAACAACTTACGCTATACCAAACAATCAGCCCGATCCTTTTATAAATTCTGTCAATTTACCAACAAGCTATCCATTACACATTGCGGGTACAACCGCGCAGAATATGATAACGAAATCACCATTAGAAATGGTCCAAAATGTAATAAGTAGCTTGCCTAAACCGGAAACAAGTAGTGCGCCAGTATCTACGTCAGTGGGTCAAAGAAGGTCTTGTTCAAATTCGTCTGGACAAATTTTGATCTCGTCTACGGGTCAAATAATTGTATCAAACAATCAAATGCCGCCGCCTCCTCCGAAAAATACAACTACAATTTCGCCCATTGCATCCAATAGTGCGACTAATACGTCTGGGGCTCAAGTCTTACCAGCTGTGGCGGGAGTTCAACCTATAGTTAACCAACAAACTGTAGTTGTAAATACTCTACAAACTCCCTTTGTCATTCAACCACCGATGATGGCAGTCGATAACCAAGTAGTTCAACAAAACACTGTCATACCTCAAATAGTAGCAAGTGGTATGGTTGCCAGTCAATCAAACGAGAATCAAAGACAGATTGAAGTTAAGAACGGACAAAGTTTCGTTCAAGGTGTTGCCATGCTATCCCCTGAAAGTCTCAAGAAAAGAAATAAGAAAAAGAAAAATCAAACACCAAACATCACTAATGTGTTGCAAATTGCGGCACCACAACAAAATCCTAATAATTTGATGGTACATCACACGTCCCCACAACACAATTCTAGTCCACAATTCTCACCTCGTGGCTTTCAATTGTCACCAACTAACAATATATCGCCCACACCAATGCTACAAGCATTAACTATAGTACCCGGAAAATCTGGAACACCGGCCCACATAGTAATGAATGGACAAGGAAACACAAATAACTTCGGATCTCAGCAAATCATCACAAATACGTCGCCATCACAACAAATAAACTTGTTACAACCAGTCAATCTCATTAATAATGGAAGTAATGTTATGTCTAACTTTCCAGCGTTTCAACAGTTCATTTTACCTAATTTAGGTGGTATGGTGATGACGGCAGATGGCACTGCCTTGATTCAAGATAATTCCACAGGAATGCCAATGCAACTACAGTTACAGACAGTAAACGGGCAGAATGTTTTGACCCCAGTACAAAATCCGGGCCTGTTCACAGCAGGTACTAATAGCGGTGTTGTGATCAGAGCTCAAAATCAACAAGGAAAAATAATACAATCACAACACAGTCCTGGTGCGCAGTTCCTGTCACCAAATAGCCAAGTTATGGTCAATAGCCCAAACTTCAATGGTCAATTAAGTCCACTGCTCGCAAACCTCAGTCCAACTAACGTAACTTTTAATAGCCCCCAAGTGAGATCGGGAAACGTCCAAACTCAGGAGTTCATACAAACCAATCAAATGGGCCAAACTTTAATGGTCCCTCTGTCTCCCAAACATGTTCCCATATCCGCAACAAGCAACAGAACAAACTCAACGTTCGTACAGAACACGACAATAGTCCAACAACAAACAACATTAGTATCGAACTCTCACAACACTCAAGTGTCGTTACAAAGCGGGAATTCCCGTCTAAGTATCGACCCGAATGTACTGTTAAATCAAAAAGTGCCGAAAAGGTTGACTGCAGGTGAAAACAGTCAAGAAGATAAAACGTTTGATGATAAAGATGAAGGTTATGGTCGTTTGATCCAAGAGCTGGGGGATGGTGTTAGGCATTCAGTTTCTACGCAAACATTAGGACAGCGTGGAAATAAGTCTCCTAATACTATAGGAGGGTCTCCCCCAGATACAACTACTCACAGTCCGTTGGGAGCTTTGGACTCGAGTCCGCGGATATACGCGACGCATTCTAACTACGCAGACACTACTACTAAGTCACCTGAGCCAGCGGACATGCATTCTTCGGTGAGGTCCTTTTTTATTGTAACAAATTATATGATAAATTATCGATGATAGGTACGAGTTGACTACGACATTACACGGTACATTCAGTGTAAGAGTGCTAAATTTATTGTGTCACGATGGTGTGACTATAACGCGACAGTTGTGGGTTCGATCCCGACTCGGGTGGAATGAATTATTATCTATTAATATTTTCATTTTTTCTTTCTGGCACCAAAGCAAAAACGGAAAATAGAGGGAAAAAAAAAGGAAAATAGGTAACGAAGTGTTTAACACTAGGTTTCCTTTACATGCTTTATGCGGGATACACGTGAAGCAAAAAATCTGACACTATTCACACAGCGGCACGCTGTAACCAAGTGTATGTGTAGTATTCAATTGAAAAGTTTTCGACCAGCTTTGATATATTCAATACGCGGTGGATTAACGCGCACAATTAACATATTACTTTATCACCAGTTCTCGTGCGTGACATTACTCAAACATTTATGTTCTCTCTGTTCTCAGATATATCTGTCATAGTCTATTCGTATCATTAATAGGTACTATTATTTCTACATCAACAATTTAATAACAAGTATATAAATAATAATTTCCAGGCGATGGTGCAATGCGTGTCGAGCAGCGAGCCCGACATGGCGGAGGCGGAGCGCCCGTGGCCCGCTAGAGATATTAGCTCGGATTCTGATTCCCAAAGTGAGTTATACTATTTTTTTAGTTTTACGCTGTATAGCTCAAATAGATAGGATAGGGCAACTACAGTTAAGACACTCCGTTCCCAATAAGCCACTTCCATTCCCTATTTTCCTCCCAAATCTTAAGGCATTGTAGATTGTGCTGGAACTAGTATGCTAGCATCATGATGCTACATTTACTACGATTGCTGTTTTTATTTTTAGCATAAAGCCATATGCTTTATTAACCAAAATCAGAGACTGTCGTGGTGCAGTGACAGTACGTGTGACTAAACGCAATGGTTGTGGGTCTGAATCCCAATCGGGGCTACATTTTTTTTTTATTTTCTCGCTTTGGTAACAAGATAAAGCGCATCATTGACTTCCGTCACTCAAAAAAAAACGACGGAAAATGCGGGGGCTTATTTCCGCCTATCTCACTATTTGCGGGATTCAAAGTCCACATTTAGTTCCTCGGTTACGTTAAAAATAACAATATAAAAATGTACAGTATGGTCGATGAGTCGTGGCCACCCTGAAGCTTTCTGAACTTTTGGGCATTATGAAGTCAGAAGGAAAACAATTAAAAGTAAGAAAAATTCTAAAATCTAATCCAGGCGGCCACGACTCGTCGGCCGTCTAAACAGAGCTCTTCTCTAAATAATAAATCAGTCGCACCCGCTTACGTCAGTATGCAAATAGAATATGCAAATATTTTATTACAAGCAGTCGTTATCTGTATCGATCCAACCCGCATTATGATAAACTTTTTGTACTTTTAAAATATGCAAATTGCTTTCAAAACAAACTTCTTTGTTAAGTGATATCTAACAGTTCATTCTAATTTATTCTATGATGTGTTCGTTTTGGTCTTATTTAGTTTGTTAAATTACTAATTTGATTTTAACTAATGATTATTCTAGTTTTTTTATATAATTATTTAATTTCGATCGATATCGAACCCACAACCACCGTTTTGTCCACAATCATTTGTTAGAGACTGATCCATTGCACCCCGATGGATATTTTTTTTAGCTTTTGCTCTTAAAGCGTAATTATCGAGACTATATCGAACTCATCTCTTCTTTTCCAGACATGATGTCAAACATACAACTAATGCGCTTAAACAGGGCGCATAATTCAGTCGAATCCAGCGAGATTCAGTACAACCAAAGTATGACATCCAACCAACAAATACTACCAATGACCTCTAACTTATACGATAGACAGACGTATAAACGGAAAAACGATTTCGGTGATGGTTCGACATATAGAAATGACAAAATTATGAGGACTAACTATAATATGGTCCACGGATTGCCCAAGGACTATGAAAATTTGAGCTTAGCCCAGGAGAAGCAAGTTCGTCGTTTCTCGACGGGCAAAGATGGCGGGCAGAAATACGATAGGCTAAACTCTGATGGTGAGTGGACTAACAATGCTTATTTGTGCTTCAACGCGAATAAATGGGAACGCTAATCGTTGGCTTAATTTATTTATTTACACATTGCCATAAAGTTTACCCTACATTTTTTTGTCTAAATGTTGTTTTAATGATATTTTTTTAAAGTTATAAAAAGTATTTTTTGATATAATGGTAATTATGTTTGTTTAATTATATGTAAACAGACAGACTGACTTACAACTTTTTAATTAAATAAGAAAAGGATTGATCATCTATTAATATTCCCTATTACTAATATGTACAGAACCATTTCACGCTTGAGTCACTGCTAACCAAAATTCAAAATTTTCTTTATGTTGTGTCTTGTATTGGTTATTTGGATTCGTTATTGAAATTGAACGGCAACGAGATATATTCGAACAGTACAGTCGACGAGTTGTGGCCGCCCTGAAGTTGGTTATAGACGGCTGCGCAGATTTGATTTAACCTTCCTTACTTTAGATCATTTTCTTTCCGTTGCGCTAAAATTAATGCTAAATAAGCGAAAGTTCTAAAAGCCTAACTTGAGGGCGGCCACGACTCACCAACCGTACTGTAACATATGTGTATTATATATTTCAGCTTCCACATAAAATATGCGATATATAATTGGTCTATTTCTTTTGGTTGGGTTAATACAAGATACAGCTCTTATACAGGGTGTACTGGAAAACACATTTTAACGAACGATAATCTCCCATAAAAACTTTCCTGTCGCTTTCCATTGCACCATTACGACGTAACTAAATTGGCTCACACACTGATTGGGAACCATTTACTAACGCATCATTGTAAAGCCATCATTCTATATGTTCATTGTAAGTAAAGCACATTCTCATGTTACTGTAACATTTGCTGGTCGTGGACGTACTATAATATTGTATTAAATTCTAATCTAATTTACATATTCTATATGAGTAAATTGAATTACTCAATTCTACAATATTTAGTTTATCATTCATAAAAAATAATAAATAAAAGTATTATTACTTGCACGACCGGTCCTCTACTATCTAAGTTTGCAAAACAGATGATTTGTGAAAACAATGTTTTTGTGAATTACTGTTTCTAATCACTTACAGCAATACAGCTTATATTAAAACTGTTGCTCTCTAGCTTATGCTAAACTATTCAAATGAAAAAAAAATGTAACAATTACATAGAACATAAGGATAGTTAAGATTTTTTATTGTTGTACCTAATAAAGCATCAGTTGAACTCTCCTGTTTGCTACGTCGTCGTTCGAGTGTAAAGATATTTCGATATTATACTTAAAAAAATATATAATTTAAAGTATACATTCTATGTAACGTAAGAAATCTTAACGTATCTTTAAATGGACGATTATGAATGTCATTTATTTATGTAACGATTTCATTGACATTTTAAGAATATTTTGAATTTTTAAAATCTTTTTCATTTAAAAATAAGACATTCATAAATGTTCACCCAAAAAAAAAACGGTGGTTGGAAAGGTGTTGGAATATTAGAAACATCGAGAAGCTAACGATCGTTCGATTCGTTGGTAGATTCGAAGAGCGAAGACGAATCGCCGGATAAATCGGACAACAAATCCATACGGAGATTTACCATCGGTGATCTAGTTTGGGGTCCGGTCAAGGGATATTCATCGTGGCCGGGCAAGTTAGAGAGTAGAGTGTCTGAAGGCAAGTGGAGTGTCAGGTGGTTCGGTGATAGGTTACCGAGTGAAGTGGAACATTCTAGACTTTTGACACTCTGTGAGGGACTCGAGGCTCACCACGCGGCCAGAATGAGGCATAGGAAGTGAGTTGTTAAAATAAGAATGGTTTTTAATGTACATTAGAAACTCGATTATCCGGCCTTCAGTTATACGGATTCGCGATTATATTAGATACCTACGTAAATATGTCTGTAGTTGGAATTATGTATCTCCTAATAATGTTATCTTTATTATTATATTAATTATCCGGATTCGGCTGCCTCAAAACTACAATAATTAGTCTGGTTGATCGAGTTTCTATTGTATGTATAATACTTTTAAGGGAAATTAGATTTTTTATTTTATTGAGCACTTACAATAATAATTATTTTTGGCGGATTCAGTATTAATACTACTTAAATCAAATGTTCTTTGCGCTGTGAATAGAAGTTGGCGAGAGTTATAATAGTTTTTGGTCGTTAAAAGGGAGTAAAAGGGAGGGAGTACTTTTGTAATCAAAAAAATAACTCTCCATATGGTTTTTTAATTAATTAAAAAAAAACTTAAATCAATAAAACTTACTAATAAAGTTGCTTTCTCTTAAATTTTAATTGAAAATTAAGCATATTGGAGATTTAAAGATGGCTCTTGCTATGTTGTGTTGGAGATTGAAGTATACGAAATTTGAAATTTGTGAGTGATTTGGACTATATGTATCGCGTTTTAAAATAAATATAAATGTCTATCTGTTAAATCTATTAGGTACCTATGAAGTGTTTGTATTGTTATATAAGGATAATAAAATTGTGTAAATTTTAATTTTTTGTCAAAAGTGATGTATATGTATGTTCATCATACGAAATAAAACATCGTTGGTTATGAAAACATCAATATTTACATACAATGTTTCGAAATAATTTATATATTGATAAACTATTATGTACTTGTAGTATTGTGGGTCTTTGTATGTATTTTTGTTTAAATTTACGTATAGTAGAACTCTCATGTATTCATTTTGTAATGAAAAAAAAATGTAATAACCCAACCCAAAGCTATTTCCGTTGATAGAGGTAGCGTGCATTTTTTATATAAACAGTAAACAATCGTTTATTTAATTTGCTTATTCAATTAATAGTAGCGCAGTTTTGAAATTGTTCTTGTATATATACAGATACAACAAGTTTCTGCAAAATCTTCTAATTACAAATAATTAATAGATTAAGTTAGAACAATAATTATTTTAATAAAAAAATACTCTGTACAGGAGCAGAAAATTAAATACACTTCTAGAGAACGCAATACAAGAAGCAATGGCGGAATTAGACAAGAAAACTGATAATGATAAATCAGACGATGATGGGATAACAGACATCACCGAAACTCCAAAACGCAAAACTAAAATGAAGAAACATAAAAAGAATGCGGCCAAACTCGACGGAACTCGCTTGAGAAGTTCCCGATGATTTCAAATATACATAATTTTTTAACACTTTAAGCGTGTTATAGAGGAAATATTTTTTCTAGAAAACTTATAAAAATTTGAACGTAGCAGGTTTTGAACATCTTGGAATTTCCAAGATGCGCGGCCATGTCGGTATATTTAGCTACGTTCAAATTTTTATTTTTCCTAAAAAAGGATTACACATAAATTATTTCAGTTATGTTATAAAGAGTTTTTACTTTTAAATGGTTTTTTTTTTAATTTTTGGGCAAAAGTGTTTTATTTATAGTTATTATATTATTATAAATGCCCTAATGGGCTAATATTGAGAAAAATAATAATTAATTCTACTCGTATAAGTAAATATTAACATGAGTATAATCACGTAACAGTTAAAACTCTTTATACGATAATTGTAATACTATATAAATTAACATGTCCATAAATGTTTTTAATATCAATGCAATAGTATATACCTTTTAATCTTTGAATGTCTATACAATAAGTACTTTTAAAACTATCCTTAACTAATTACTGTAAATAGAAACAACATCATGTAGTAAAGGGAATTTAAAATACTGATGCTTCATAAAGATACCTTTATTATGTGGTGTAAACATAATACAATTTTTTTATTATGACTAAGAACATGTTAATCAAATAATATAATAATATCGATTACAAGTGACGAGTTGTGAATATCGATTTTCTAAATAGTGTTTAGTTTATTCTCTGATATATATTTTAGTAGACGTAATTCAGATTAATATTATATTTATTATAACAATAGAATTAGTGTAACTTTAGATTGTTTTGTTTTTCGCAAACGATATTGTCAACTTGTCATTTTTAATCGATTTACAGCCTAATAAATATTGGTAGCTAATTTTTAATTATTTTGTCCTAATGAATGAATGAATGAACGAATGATACATTTCATTTATAGCATTTATATCGATATTGACTATCGATTCATAATAAGACATTGTTTTAATGGTGCGACAGTCCGGACAAATATTTTGTAAATATTTCAAAATATTGACATTTGTTTTTAATTAATAATAAATTAATAGATTTTTTAGCAGCTAGCATGTAGATGTGATTGAATCACTAATATACATTTTATTAGAGTAAGATAAATCTTATATAAGTTAATCAGTCATCATTAAAAGTAAAGGTTTGAAGAGATTTTATATAACGTCGGCTTAGAGTGTAAACCTGCTAACAGCCTATTTAACTAATTCTCATCCTAGAATTTTTTTACAATTTTGAAAGTTGATTGAATCAAAATTGTAGTAGTGAGCAACATGGGCTTGGCAGGCTCACACTCTATGCCGACGATAAATGAAATTATAATATTAGTTTTGTTCTTAAATATCCTTCTATCGTACATAGTGCGTACTGTAATGTGAAGATATTGGCGTATTCGTTTTTAAATTGCGTTCTACAGCGCAATATGTTTGGTAGACGTTGGTGTAGCGTCCGCCATTTTGGATTATATCACAATTTTTTTCATCGACATTTTGTACAATTATAATGTAAATGGATAGTGCTATATATATCGTGTACATTTTTACGTTTTGTTAGAAAGTAACATGATTTCTAGTCAAAATATTGAGCATATTAAATTGTAGGTAACGCGAATTGACAATAAACAGGCCTGGTGACCTACTTTTCATAAATAAATGCAGTATTTTATTTACTTTCGGACAGTATGTGTATGTGTTTGCGGTTGTGTTTGAGCTACTTTTGTTGACCACTGGATAGTTTTAAGGTTGGCACGACTGTCGACAACATGGCGGCTTTTGAAATTATAATTTGGAACGTATTAAAAAAAATAATTTGGAACACATGAGCGATATTGCGCAAGCAAAAACAATAGTTTTTGAATCAGAACTGTTTTCGGCTTTAAAAAGTAAAATTTGGAGCAAGTTAAAAAAATATTTTTTGAATTTCACACAGTAAATTATTAATTTATTGCTTGTTTTTGCTACAGAGCACGTGTTTACGTTTTAACTTATTTTGTATGATAACAGTACATGCCAGTAGGATACAGTTGAGAATTATATAATCTCATTTTTAATATATTTCTTAGTAATTTACATTTTTTTTGTTAAAAACGTTATAATTTTAACACATTTTATACATAATAAATATAAATATTTATACCGATAACTTAGGCCTATACGCGTTGTTAGTATAGTTTCCATGACATTACGACATTCAACATTGGGCCATAAAATGTCATCGAATTTGATCAAAATATATACATATATATATAAATATTGTGATAAAGTTAATTATGAAATTTTAAGTACATTCGAGATTTCAAATTTTATACCGCAAGCTGATATTAACATCGCGCTATACCTCGGGATATATCAGTTATTGAAATTAAGATATTTCAAACTAAGTGAAAAAAAAGGGAAATGTCTAATCTATATCCCTGTTTTTTTGGTACAAGGGAGTATAATTTAAAACATTTCTAAAATGCTTTTTAATCACAATAATATTATGTAGGTAATAAAAGAATAATATTTTTTTTCGAAAATTCGTAGTTAGATTATTAGGCGATGAATAAATTTTGATAGGAAATTTGTTAACGGTCATTGTTAGATAATATTGTCTGTCTGTAAAATTAATTTATGTGATCTTTGAAATTAATGTATCAAGTATTGATGGTTTAGTGATGGGCGACTGTGAAACAGATATTACAAAAGAAATGTATTATATCAACTCTAGATATATTATATTTATTAGTTCTAAATTAATGAATGAAGTATTGTATATACATTTAATGACAACTTCTTACAATTGTTTAAAATAATAAATTTAAAAAAACTCAAGATAGATTTAATTATCATCACAATTATCAACATCACAATTTTAAATAATTATTTATTGATATTAAAAAAATAATATATATATATATATATAAAAATCGATTTTATGTATGTAACTGTTAGTCGGCCATCACTAATCCGACTGTTTTATATTTACGTATGTTAGGGATGTGTTTACAGATCG
Source organism: Heliconius aoede (assembly GCA_037355905.1). Lineage (NCBI taxonomy): Eukaryota > Metazoa > Arthropoda > Insecta > Lepidoptera > Nymphalidae > Heliconius > Heliconius aoede. Next base: position 57,056 of record JBAIZZ010000422.1, read on the forward strand.
CATAAGAATCCCTTATAAGACGGTATTTTGTAAATATTCTTACTGTAGTTATGTATAATATTCTATTTCAATGAAATTAATGTTTTATAGACTTAATAACTGTACAACATAAGATTATTTATTTGTTTTGCTGTGTACATATTTTTTTTTCAATAAAATGTACCTGTTTTTAATTTATGATTTGATTTTTCATTCCATAAATTTTAAGGATTTCTTTTTTTATATTGATCCAGTAAATAGTTACTTATTTGAAACATGTACTTAGTTGAAATGAATAGAGGCACTCAAAAAGAATAATAAAGAATACAAGACTATATATGTATGATCACGCCTATCCACCTAATTATTGAACTTTTACTTAATAAATTCACTAATTGCTTTGTTTTAACTCAGCAAAATATTTATACACAAGGATAGCCAGCAGCGGAGCAAGAGTAGTGCACCAAATCACACCAGAGCCAAGACGCCACATAGATCATTCTAAAAAGGTCTTGGCCACATTTATAATTAAAATAATATTTAACTAAATAATTAATTAACCAAATAGGAGGATAGCCAGTGGCAGAGCATAAATAGTGCTCCGAGCCACGCCAGATCCAAGACACTATCCGTCCAAAGTGGCGTGATCGTTAGGTGTCGTATAGTAATCTATAGGTGACTTATATGATATACCGACATGTTCAAGCGATGAAGCTTAGCGAAATTATGCATGGGGCCACGAAGGTTTTTGAGTTGGTACCACCAATTTTCGACAGATGGCGCCGCTCTTGACGTTGATGTCGTCATGTCCTCGTCGCCTGAAGTTTCGAAAATTTGCCGGGATTATATTAGTTAACTCTTTTTTTTATTACACTTTCCCACTTTTTTACATAGATCATTTTACATGACTACGTACAAATTTATTAAGAATTATCTCCTACCTACAATTACGTAACTATTACACAACAACGTATTACGTACCTACATCCAAATAAGACTTAATTACTGCCATAATTACGTATAAAGGCCTACATACTAGTCTACACACAATTACTGAGTTGAATACACACACTAGGATAATTACGCGTATTAAAACTATGCAAGCCAGTCGTGGTGCAGCGTAGTCGTGAGATTGGAAACTCGACAAGTTGTGAGTTCGATTCCCGTTCGAGGAAATAAAATATTTTTATTTTATCGCTTTGATACCGAGGCAAAACGCAGCGTTGAGTTCCGCCACTCACCGTGCAATATCTTCAGAATTCGGCGAAGGTGTATAAATTCGAACGAAGTATCTTAACACTATTTTTTCAGGTAAGCAGGGGTCTTACCAAGTTGTGTGATGCATACATACGTGTGTTTTTAGGATAGGCGGTCAAGTTAAGAGAAATAACATAAGATTTTGCCCATAACTATTTTTCATTAATTGTCAAAAACGTAGCGATAGATAACTTAATTAAATATCTAATGCTACTTACTTAAAAGGAAGACAAACAGAAATGAAGCCCAATACTGATCAAATAGTACCATAAGTTTAAATACTTGTAAAGCACATTACATAAACAAGATTTAAGCAACGAATACGAGAACATTTCCTGAAAGCTCGTATATTCTCATTTACGCACGCGCTCCTGTTATCAGGATATGTGAGTTAATGTCGTACAAACAGAAACAACAATCCCGCGCCGCTACATTGTATCTCATTCTAGTCACTTTGCTACGTAAATATAAACAGGCGTGGCTCTTACACGATCAAAAGAATGACAAACGCGTTAAGAGAATAATGAAAAGTAAATGAAAACGACAAAATCACTTTTTCTCCGCCGAGTCTTTTATTATATTCGCATTCTCGTACATCTCTTTCCAAGTTATAATGACTGCGGCGCCGGTCCGTCATGGAAGCGTAAATATTGAATGTCTCTTCTATCTGGAGATTTGTTAGAACAACTTTGGGTGAGGATTAAGTTAGGCGTGAAAATTGTTTCTTTTTGTCATTTTCATTGTTGTAGTTGGTTGTATCATTTTGTCAAATCGTCGGTGTATTAGAGCAATTTGTATTTATATTTTATAAATAATAGTTTTTATATATTTACTTAATATTACTCTGAAGAGGTAGAAAAATTAGGTTCAATTTAAACTCCAGAAAACTTAGAGATTTTCACGCGTTACGATTAAAAAAATGTATTTGTCATGTCGCCAGTCAGCTGTTTGATAACTGGTAGCTGCCGCCCAATTTTCTAACCCTCAAGCTCAATTATCATCCTCAGCATCTGTCATAATGTCATAATGTCTAGAAAAGATGTAATGCCATAATAAATAAATATGTTGGACATAATGTGATAATCAGTAGCAATATGCCCGAATATAAGCGCCTACACGTCCAACTACGTAATAAATAAATACTCAAAAAAAAGAATAAAAAAATATATTTAAGGCCGTCGTGGTGCAGTGTCACAAGCGTGTGACTAAACGTGTGTAAACGCGGCTGTGGATTCAATTTTCTTTTCATTTTTTCGCTTTGTTTACAATGTATAGTGCGGCGTAAAGTTTCGCCACTTTCGCCTACCTTGCTATATGCAGAAGGCTGATAAAAAAATAGGATTGTGTTTGTTTTTCATTTTAATTAATTTTAATTCAGCTTCACGCTGTATCCCGCACACAGCAGGGTAGGCAGAGGGAACCTCGGTGTTAAGATACTCCATTCTCCACATTCTGCCGAATTCTGGAGGCATTGCGTGTTGAGTGGCAGAACGCCGTGCTTTGCATCTACACCAGAGCGAAGTAAATGTAAATATAAACTTAAGTAAGTTTTTCATTTTAGACAACCATATACTTAGGACTTGGGCAAATTTCTAAATATAATTTAATATAATATATATACGGGTCTTTCACCGTAAATGTGAAGCTGTAGGCAAAAGTACATGAGCATAGATGTAAAACGTAGCTAGGCTTAGCTCGCCTCGATAAAAACGCGAAACCAATTCTATAAAATGCAATGAATTTTCTAAAACTAGTGCTGAGAAAAAGGTTGAAAAACAAATTAGCGGTTGATCCGCCGCAAGCGATTTATTTAAAAGCCCAATAAATATTCAAGAGTAATTTACCGCCAGTAATGCTGAGCCAAATATTTTTACTCCGGTTTAATACTTAATACGCTTAAAGTTGAAATAGGGCGTGGCAGCCATAAATACTTTTGTTACAATTGAACCAAGCACGAAGGTAGGAAAATTTATTGTATTTGTAGTGTCATATTTTAAAGTCTACGTAATGAAAATATTTGATAATTAAAGAACAAAAAGATCTAAAAAGTGAACAAGCTAGAAAAGGATCGATAATTTTCAAATGGCTGAATTTATTAACATAAATCATGGCTCATTGAACACTCGATTGTCATATTTTAAAAAAAATATACTAAAGCAAAATCGGTTTATGCGTTTGAGAGATACGATGTTACAGATATACATACAGCAACATCATTAGCCCACCTGGCTACACTCCTGTCTCCTCTCCCTATAGAACGATATCTCAGAAATACTTAAATCTTGAACTTCATCTCGAGGAGGAACGAAAACTTTAATAGAAAAGTACAAAGAAAAAGAAGTTGAAATATTTACTGTAAATATGTAATGTCTTAACACCGAGATTCCCTCTGCCTACCCTGCTGTGTGCGGGATACAGCGTAAAGCTGATTAATTTAGTAGCGTTTAATTGAACTATAACTTGTTATTAATTACCGGATCCAATTTAATTATTTTTTCTCCCAATGTTTTTATTTCAAAAGAGGCCTAGGAAACACCAGACGTCATTGTTAGAATTATCTCCGTTAACAGAGGCCCGGACAAAGGTTGCCGTCCCTTTGATCGATCACACGAAATCACAAATTAATTTCACTACTTTCATTTATTTCGTAGAAAACAGTTTACGTTACAAACCGTCTTCATTTATAATAAATATTGCTAGTAATGTACTGAGACAAAGATTAATTTATGATATCAAACAAACCATCTTCAAATAACCCTCCATTTTGTGTAATATTAATTGATTGTTATATATTCAATTGTGTAGTTACCAGAGCGCGTAAATAAACATACTGAATATTTCATTCCCCCGCGTGGGATTCGAATGTAGGGCACGTCTGTGCCCTTACGCTATGACGTGCGGAAGTAATAATCAGTTATGATGAACGGAAAAACATAAATATATTCATAAAAATCCCCACCTGAGTACAAAATCTGGGTAAATTAAACTACTTCTAAAGCACTCTAAAAGAAATTCACTTACTATACTTATATAAATTTTGTGCTTATTTGACTTCTTAAAAGCCAAATAAGTACAAAATTTAATCGACGTGACGGTCAAAATATTCTCATATACACTTAACAATTCAAAATCTAAATCTATCAAATGCTTAGGTAAATTGATAAATGGCAAGTTATCGGCTTATCCGAGAGCGATTTATTCAAACGAGCAATAAATATTCAGGAATAATTAACTGGCGTCGCGCCGCGCGCCGTCGACACACTCGCACGCCTCCAGCTCCGTCGCGCGGCTCACTGTAATACCTATGACGGTAGATTAACAGATATTGCTTCGAAAGTCGGAAAAAAAATATTTTTCCGTCGCTGTTACGGTATATGAGAATTTTTTGAGATTATTATAAGTAGAGTAGACAGAAGAGGCCCCTTCAATGGAGGGGGGATATTCGTGTAAAGCTTTTTTTAAAATTTTTCATAGCTATAGAGTCTTCTACCCACAAGACAATTCTAGGGTGGGCGCTGGGCACGACCTACTCAGCATCCGTAATCCTATGCCAACGGCTGTCTTTCTCGGTGAATTAAATACAGTAAATATTAAAGCCTCAAACATCGCATTTACAATGAAATCATTATTAATTATAAACATATTAAAAATTTGTTTTTATTATTTTTCATTATGTACGATGCAAAGCACGAAAGAACGATATACAAAGGTAAACATAAAAATTACCCTTCATACATATTTTTGTAAAAATGAAATCCGTTTTTTTTAACTATTTTCTTTACTAGACTTATTAATGTAGATATACAATATCAGGGATGTCATGTATAAATTACCTGACCTGATTAGTTGACGGGCCTAAGGGAGGTATTTACAAGACCTTACAAATACCTCCCTTGGGCTTCGTTGTACACAAGTAAAAGGAATACGCTTAGTGGGTTTCTTCAATTTTTCTTTTTAAAGTTGCAAACGAGATTTTTAAGCTTTTAGTAAGTGAAAATATTAACTATTTATTAAATTGAATCCTTATTGATAAAACTAGTATCGTTTTTTTTTGTAATTGTTACATTAACGTAAGTTAAAAAAATGTGTGGCATTCAGTTCAAGTTGGAGCGAAAAACTGATAACGGAGTGTCTTGGCACTAAAATGTCTCTCTATCTCTCTGGAAATATCTTCATTTAAGTCAAATAAAATATATCCTTAAATTTCTCCGTTTCAAATAGCTTTCGCTCTGAGAACTGGTCATTAGGTAAGCTGAGTCCGTATTCAAAGCGTAGTTGTAGTGCTGAACGACGGACCGGCGGAGATCGCCTCAAGATTCGTGGGGACGTGACGCGACTGTCGACGGCTAGGGATGTTCTCTCTGAAATACATGGCATTTAGACAACGGAATGAAAATGTGATATTATTTTTATTATGGTGAGTATAAAATATAAATAGACCTAATATTAATTATTGCTTTGAGAATATAGGGATTCAATTCTTTTAGAGTTCTTTGTTGACTAGGTTTTTGAATTTTTTATCAAGATACAGGAAAATATATAAAAAAAATCTTTAACACTAAAAACACTACTTTCATTGAGCTGTGGTTGAAAAATTTCATAAGTTAGCTATTTTCTTGCATTATCTAATAGAGAAAAACATAACTTGACAGTAAATAGAATACTTTACATTTTAAACGTTTAAGTAAATAGGAACAACACTACTTCCTCTACGGAGATGCGCGTCTAAATAGATTTTATTCAGCTGAGTTTGCAGAACCAATTAGTTATATGTGAGTGCGTCAAGAATACTTGCTGCTTTATTCGCAGAAACGCTACGAAATATCATTTCAGTGCGAATTAAATTTTAAATATTCATTGTTTTTAAATTATTTTTACAGTCTTTATTTATTCGCAAAAAAAACGTATTAATATAATAAATGAAAATAACAATATTATTTATATGAGGCCTGTGGGGGGCTCAGAGGTACAAAGGTGCAACTGTTAATTCGACAGGTTGCGGGTTCGATTCCCTCTCGAGCAAATAAAATATTTGATATTTTCATTTCTTCGCTCTAGTACTGAGACAATTGGTTCCCAGGTTCCATTTGCCTATTTTTTATTATTTGTATGCCATGCTATATGCTGGAAACAACCATAAAATATAGCTATGGGGCGTTAAGTTCAATAGCGTTAAATGACTGAGATCACCGGCTACCGCCGCCCGCCGGCCGCGCTCGGGAGGCTGCGTACGTACTCAGAGTCATCTTATCCTTATGTAATTACCTTGTCGTCCCACGAGAGTTGTTCACAACGTAATCTACGAACGCAACGTATTTGGGAAGAGAAATGAAATCGCTGCGTTAATTTAAGGTATTATTCTTTTTTTTTTTAGCTTCACTATATATTCCGCACATAGCAGTGTAGGCTGAGGGAGCCTAGTTCTTTGTGTGTTGAGTGGGGGAAATCATATACTTATAATATTTCAAAAATTAAATAAAAAGTTTGTGTTAGTTCTAACATATTCAAAACAAAATGATTTTCAACTTCTCTATTACCTTTAAATACAGATAAAATATAGCTACAGTAGTTTTATCTTTTTTTTAAAGCGATGTGATAAAATTTTATTATTTTGCTGACGCTATTAGAAGCTTAAAAAGGGCGCTTTCAAGCGAGATTTATACTTGGGACGGTTTAGGTGATGATTAACGCTTGCAAACCTGAGGCCTCGTATTCCATGGCTTTAGTATTCAGAGTTCGTAACCCATAATTTGCCGACAAGTACCAAGAGCGAAGCGCAGGGGTTGCCTCAAAGCTGTCTGTCATTTGGGAAATATTTGACGTATAACGTTAAGGCAGGCCCGAAACTTAACTGAAAGTTTGAATAATTTATTGATGCAATAAGCTTATTTAATTAGAGATGGTTTAATTGGTTTCTGTTGTTTCGGTTTAACTTGAAGGTAATTAGTGAGGGTGTTGTAGTTGAGCGAATTTAATAGATATCTTATATGTACGTATGTAATTAAAATTAGCAACGGTTAGTTTATTGTCTTATTTATAATTAATTGCCTGTCATCGCTTCCCTTACAGCTGAGAAGAAGGCTGAATAATATTAATATTGTATTATTCCACTGATATCTCTTAATATGCTCCTGCTTCCTTTCTGCCAAAAAATATGTGGACTCAAGCGTGAGGCCAATAAAAATGGCACCTAAGAACACCAAATTTCAAAACTATTGCAAAAGAAACAAATATTTTTACTCGCATTATATATTATATGGACTGGGTTACAAAATGACAGATCGACAAAGTGCCTCTGATATTAACATATTTCATTACAGCAAAAGCGAAACACTTTATTTAGCGCCAACTAAGTGAAGATGAGAATGAGATCCACATTTTCAGCGCGAGCGAATTGTGTAGATGCAGGGTTCGTTTACGTCAGATTTATGATGATGTACGACGCGATGGACTCTCGTACATGACGAGGAGGTTTGCCCCTTAGTGATCGCTGGGACTGGTTCCTATTTATTTAACGAATACTTAATTTTATACTAAAGTAATGAAAACAATTTTTGAACCACCTAAAATCGTAGGTATATTGCGTTTGGATTTTCGCTCGTGAAAAGATTTTTTTTATAGAACATGAGCCGAAAGCAGGGAAAATAATGACTGATGTGTACTGTGCTTCCTTCGGTGTCCATTTTCTATATCGAGAGGTAAAAAGTAAAGATGGCTTTGCCTCTTGATTTCTTCTTTTTGCCTTCCAATATTCCTTATCTTAGATGATTTTTTGTGACAGTATATAAGTCAGCTATACCCTGTATCCCGCACTCAGCCGGGTAGGCAGAAGGATCCTAGTGTTAAGAAACTCCGTTCCCCACTTTTCGCTGATTTTTTTGAGGCATTGCATTGAGTAGCGGAACTCAACGCCGGGCTTTTGCTTTGGTGCCAGAGCGAAGAAATGAAAATTTATTCAGCCTGAGTGGGGATCGAACCCACTAGCTCGCGTTACAATCACATTCTTGTATTGTGTTGTTTATATATATATATATGTATTTAAGTTACATTTCGCTATAGAATTTTCTGCTGTTAACTCTGTGGTTATTAATCATTCATGATGGATAACGCCTTTAGACAGATGGATGTCAGTGTTGAATATAGATATATTATGATACGTAAAAACGGAAACAAAAATAAATTTAAGAAAAAATTGTTTTAGTATTTAGATCTTTAAAACTTTACGTAGTAGTAGTGTAAAGGCACACAGTTCGCCACATTAAATCTAAAAGAAAATATTGTTACAAATTCTTGTACGAAAAAAATCCTACATTTTAATTATATTTTTCGACAAAAAAGATTCTTTAAATAAAAAGTCCAAGCCCAATAAACCTTTGAAGCCTTAAAAAACGGGTGCCTATCCCGCTTTTTCAGTTCAGGGGAGCTAACTAATCCTGTACACACTGGCCCTGGCCGATTGACTGCCCGCTTCATGTTTATGCAGAGATAGCGGTCGCGTCGATGGGGTGCGGCTCTTGATATCTTTTTGGAATTTGGCTAGCCGTTAAATAAAGGCAGCTCCGGTGAATTTATTAGGAATAAAGTGGAATTAGAATACGAATATTTTTTTCAGATTATATTCTTTTTTTTCTTGGATTTATCTTTAATTTCGGATTAGTGTCGAAAATTAGATAGACACTACAAGGAGATGTTAGAATATGCGAACCCACGACCTGCCGCGCTTGTCAGTCACACTTTGTGCCCCTGCGGCACGAATTGGAATTTAATGTTTAGTTTATATTTCAGTACAAAAAGTACGATGTAAAAAGATTCAATAAATTCATTAAAAGCTGGTATAACGTTTACTGAAAAACGACCCGCTCTCGTAAATTGAATGTGGCTATAAAAAACTTACTTACGCTTCCCTTTGTTTTCCCTACCCCGTTTAATTTTGAAAAAAAATTACGTAAAGATAAATAATTTATTTTATGGTTTATTTTTTTTAGAGCTAATGGTGTTCGCAGGTAGTTTTTGGTGATGCCTTCAGGTGATGAACAGAAATGATTTAATCCTGATTTTTTTCATATAAAATAATTTATAGTTTCTCTCCTAATTTTTATCATATATTTTCCTTTAAAGCGTCGATTTAGTATAAATACACGTTACGGATGAAAAATTATTCCACGCGTCATAAATTGTGTCGAACCAGACGGCACAAATGCTGCACACTTTCATATTTTATTTAACGTTCGCTTGTAAAATATTTTAAGGTACTTTATATTTTATGGGAAAACAAATATTGTAAATTATAATTTAGCTTCGATACTCGATATTTCTTGATTCTATTCAATATTGGACTAAATTCTACGACAACTATTGTGTGTGTAATAAATTAAAAAAATATTATTATTTTGTAAAAATTATTAAAAACTCATTAAATATAAAAAAAAGATATAATAAAACTCTATCGGGTCTTCTCGTCTGTTTAACTTTTTATTAATAAAAAATAATTTCAATTTTTATTTATAGATAGTTTATATTTCATCAAGTCGCCAGTTTCATCAAGAGCCAGTCGTAGCGCAGTGGCACTAAGTGTGATTGTAAGACCGGCTGATGGTGGGTCCGTCCCCACTTGAGGAGATAAAATATTTGTTTAAATTATTATTTCCATTTTTTTGCTCTAGTGTCAAGATAAACTTAACACTACGCTCCCCCTGCCTATTCTGCTATGTGCGGGATACAACGTGAAGCTGATTTTTCTTTTTTAATAATTTATATTTAATATTTTTCTGTGTCCCGCATGTAAGAGGGTAGGCAGAGGCCTAGTATTCAGATACCATGCATTGCTTGGCGTTCAACAAGCGTTTAACGCCAAGATATGAAATATTTCATATCCTCGAGTGCAAATCAAACTCACAACCTGTCGCGCTTACAGTCACTCGCTTGTACCGCACTGCGCCACAACGGGCCTTAATTAATTAATATTGGCATTTATTTACTAGCAAACATGCATAACAAATATAATATTCTTTATAAATGTGAAGTCAGCTATATTAGCGCGGCCACCGCAGCCGCGGTCACGATGACGGCTGACCGAGTAAGCGCTAAGGCATCAATGTCAATTCAAAATCACTGCGGTCAGCGAATAAATATAACACTTTCAAATTAATAAGTTGGTTAACGTCGATCTCATTTGTCTAATATTGCATTTATATTTCATGTTATTTCATGTTATTTCATGTTATTTCATGTTATTTTCTTTTCATATCTATTTTGTTTCAACTATCTGATTTCTTAGTTCTGGAATCAAGGCAAAGCGCAGCCTAGAGTTCAATAAATGTTATTACACAGTTAGTTATATTTGAAAATTTTCTGTAAAATTTTAATAAAAGACGAATAAATGAACCTTAGTGGAATAGTAATACCAAAGTGATTTTCACTTTCGTTATTTACGGATAAAATAGCGACCGGATCGGCTTTAGGTGTATCGTTAGTCGAGGATTTTTCTGCCTCGGGCAAGTATTCGCCTTCAATATGTCGGCTTAGCGGCTACTGTGCGGTGTTGTACCTTTATCAAAGCTTTCTAATATTCATAATAGGGTATTTGGGTTTAATATAATAGCGAATATTTAAAATATTTGGATTTTAGACAATAGATACTGCATATTTGAATAATCTATAACGATCTAATTATTTGAAATTTACTAAGGTTTCGAAATATTTTAACAACACAACGATTATTAAACATATATAAACACATTTTCTTAGTATCCTTTAAATGTTATTTTGCAATTACATTATCAAAATAAAAAACCGGTCAAGCGCGGTCAGACCAAGTAAAAACTGGCCAGTTTTGAAATTGTTGGTAAGTTATTGCAGTAAGTTGTAGGTACTCGTAGTAATGTTTATAAAAGTTAAATTTCAATTGACAGACTTAAATTTACGGGCGTATTTTTTCTCGGATTTATGCTTTATTTGTACTGTAACTTCTCAGTTCTCACCAATTTATTTATGATTGAAGGACAAACTTAATTTAGCTTAAATTTCGTTTGAAATAAACTACAAATATAAGTTTGTAATGATTTTTTTTCTATAAAATATCTATAAATTTTAACTTTTCTGATCTTATTTATATTGCCAATTTTCACTTCGTGCTAAATTTCATAACTGTAGATCTACAGAAAATACTCTTTCGGTTTAGATTACGCAGATTATAATTTTACATAAAATGCAAATGATTTTCCTTTTAAGGCACGGAACTCTAAAAAATGCCACTATCATAATAAATCTATGTAATTTATTATATCTAGTTCATATTTCTTTTTTCACGCTTTCATTTGAGAGGAAAATATTTTTCACAGTCATTGTTTTCTTGGCACCAAGTGTTTGTTTTTTTGTTTTAATAACTTTTGAAAGCTTAATAAGAGTAAAATTATTTTCAGCCAATTACTGAATTACTTAATTACAAACACAAAAGAAAATAAGCTCTCAAAATAAACAACTGTAAATCAAACAACTGACAAAATTGAAACAAATTCGCCTACACATCCAAACAGAGCAATGTTTTGTAATTTTGATAAATATTTAGCGTTACTTGCGCCCGACGTGTATAAATAAATAAAGTAAAGAATGGAAGTTTTAAACTCGCGCCATTAGCGTCCCAAAGCAACGATAACGATTTTGTTCGGCGTCAATTTGTTACCGTCGCCCCCAATTTATGACGCGTGGAATGATTTTTCAACATCCACAGCGTGTACTTGTTAATACAAGCAGGCGAAATAAATGGCTGACTAGACCTTCTGGCTCTCCTGCCACTGGGCGAGGGTGAGGGGATAAATCTTACGAATTCATCTATTCACTGTACGCCGAAATAGGGATAAACTATATCTGTTACTAAGTAACTAAGTAACGTGGTAAAGTTAAATTGGGTTAATTATTTTTAGAGTACTTTTACAGTTTGGAAAAGTCATGTTGGTGGCAATTAATTTTTGTTAATTCAAAATTATGTTAGTTAAAATTTGTTTTTGTATATGTTTGTATATTAAATTAAGTAAATCTTTATTTTAATATGAAAATCATTTTATTTTATTTTCAGTTAACCCAATAATATGAACTTTATTTATTTACAAACTGCTTCTTAATATAATTTATATGAAAAATATATTATTCAACATTTTTCACATTCAACGAATAAAAAAGAATATTAAGAAATTAAGCTCTACACAATTACAATGAAAATGTTTTAAAATACTTCAAAAGATATTTACATTGTAAGGAGACCGCAGGAAAAGAAATACGAATACTAATTTATTTCGAGAAAAATCTGTTGAGAAGTGAGAAAATCATTAACAATTTTGCAACAAAAGCGTTCCAGTAAATCTCAGAATTTACATAAAACTCTACCAAAGGCTCAGGAAATTTTCTGAGAAAGGCTATTTATATTGAAGAGAATTGAATCCCTAAATATTGATGTATAAAAGTTACTTTTTTATAGCAATATTTAGGGATTCAACTCTCGTTTGTCAACAAGCCTACATATTATTTTTGATCTGGTCTTTGGCGCGTGCGTTGTAAGTTATTTTTTTTTTAATATTGATAAGGACAGCTCTAGTTGTTATGTTGCTTTATATATGCATTATGCTTATAATGAACAAGTCATTTGCCTCAAGTCTTATATGATTTTTTTACAAACCTATAGGACACTCCGTTTTCTTTTCTTTTCTTTTTTTCTTGAAGCGGTATATTTCAATGTTGAGATAATTTTAATTTGAAAAGATAGTTGTAATGTTTTATAATTATGAGTAAGAGAATAAAAATAATCGATTTTGTACTATTGCTGAAATTAACTAAAACATAAGGTTGCAAATTTTTTTTCTATTACATACTTATACATTTTTACTTTGAACTTTCCCTTTATTTGTTTATTTTTATGGTTCCGTTCTGTGTTTACCTGTTAATGTACCGAACCCTAAAACACTGATCTTTGAATGTAGAGCTTGTCTTAAAAATACAAAATATTCGGAAAAGCGGTAAAATCGTTACTATAAATAAATTCATACCCAAGAATCGTAATCTACTTAGAAATAAAACAACTCTTCTACAGAAAGGTAAAAAAAAATCCAAATCCAATTTCTGAAAAAGACTTGAGACGTAACGAAATTTCCAACTTCAATATTAGTTCTGTCTCGCGTAGGCTCGAGTCAGCGGAGAATTGTGTGTCAATTTTCATTTGTGGAGAGAAGTTCGTAAAAGCCTCGTCAGTGAAACCTAGCTATTTCTATCTTCTTATTCGCTGCGGTCAATCGTGCCGGACTAAAGCAATTCTATTTTTTTATAAACAACTAAAAGAATATACAATGTTGAACACTTTTCGTGTTAATGAAGCACAACGTGGCATTGGGTTCCGCCACTCACCACGCAAAGCCTCCAGAATTCGCCGGTAAGTGTGTGAAGCGATATATCTTAACACTAAATTTCCAGGGTCACTAAAATTGGAAAATCACTTACGAGTATTAACTTTAGAGCTAAATTTTATATTTAAATTAAATGATATATCCCAAATCAGCACTCTCCGCGAAACGCAAAGCCATCTAATATGCCTGATATACGTTTGAGTACGTTCTAAAGGAAGTGAAATTTTATAACTTCTCGAGTCCCCGCGGTCACTCCGGCTCCGGTATTAACTATGTAAGTAGGCCTCTTCCCTGCGGCCATGTTGGCGAGGTGAACTCGTTTTTTTAACTGCCGGTATTTTTGCAGGGAATTTAAAATTATGTATAAATCCTGCTGAGTTTTTCAGGTTAGGCTTGTTTTATTAAAAAATTATTTAAAATGTCAATCCTACAGTTAAAGTAAAAGATAAAGAGTTAATTTGAAAAAATATTTATTAAGTAGAATATAATGCAATTTTTGTTACGATCGACGCTATATTCATGCAACTGACATTGTATACGCAATATGTGTAGGTGCAAATGACTTTATATTTGAAATATTTTCCTTTATTCTTAGTGTCATTAGACGAATGTTAGCATTAGAATAGTGATACATCGAACGGTTTTATGGTGTTCTCAGTTTTACGATCCGTCATTAAATAAGTTATGCCAAATTTTATTAGAGTTACAGAAATAAGCATTTATCCTACAAGAGGACGTAAAATCTGTTTATAATGTAATTCAGATTTCAATTTATCGCATCTGTAGCTAAAATTAAAAGAGCTATAAACCTTAAATAGTATATATATAAATTCTATTTTTGTTTCTTTTTAAGTTAATTATAGTTTTGATAATTTTTTATAGTGTTATTTCATACTTAGGAAATAATATCTTATGTAGAAAACCTATAAATTTGTAAGAGTAGTGGGATATGAACCCGGGTCTATTGGAAGCCGTCCAAGCGCATTGATTACAAACCTTACTTATATTATTAGAGTCAAGCTATTAAATATTTATGCACGACGCTTAAAACTTTATTGGTGCCAATGTAACTGTTATTACTATTATAATACATTATGGAACAAAATATTTTTTTAATAGCTAGCTTTTCAGCATGACTGAAAGCTAGCTGAAAGTTAGGTAGGTGACTATTCGAAGTAATGAAATATTTAATATGTTGTATTTCTTCGTCCTCATGTAGAGGCAAAGCACGGCGTTAAGCTTGGCCACTCAACACGCAATGCCTCCAGAATTCCGCGGAGAGTGGGGAGCGTAGTGTAAAGGACTTGGCTCCCTCTCCCGGGTTTCCATTTTTTCCCTCAGCACGTGGATTTCAATAACGTAGGTTCAAACAATAAACAGATAAACACGAACTAGCGGATAGACGAGTCGTCGTCTGCAATATGTTCGGATTAAAAAATAATATCACTGATGTTTGCACCGTCGCCGTGAATATTTGCTTTATGACGAACACGCCTAGTATGACAATCAGACAAATCACTTGCCAGCTGACCCAGTGATACTATTATAGTTTCATGTTTCATTCCACATATAACGGGGTAAATATAGTGTCACGACACTCCATTTTCGAAGCTGACTAGCGGAACTCAGCGCCGCGCGTTTTTTAGCAGAATAGGTACATGAGAATAATTGTTTTCTTTGAGTAGGTATCGAACGCAGAACCATAGAGTTAGCAGTTAAAAGTTGACCAGACATAATGATGAGTTTCATAACAAGTTATAAATTTTATTTGCCATTAGCTGCACAAAAAAGATTGCCGAGGCTCAGTGGTGCTCTAAGTCTTTAGACACAGTAAAGTTGCAGGTTCGATTCCTTACGATCAGTTGAAGAAAGTGCAGCATTGAGTTTGATCTCTCAACATGCAATCTCTAAATTATAATAACATTTAATAGCCTGAATTGTTTAAAGTTCTCTCATTTTAATATTCAGAGATAGACCTCGCTTAGGTTTATTGCCCACACGATGTTTATATTCGCAATATAAACATCGAAAAGTCAGTACGTGGTATAATTTTATGACAACCCACACGAATACGAGCGTCATGAAAACACTTGTGAAATTATTCACAAGAGCGGCCCCAGATCGACAGAACACGTCAAATTTTATGACAGCCCTTTACATCTCCTCCGACACGCATAACTAAACAAATTCTATGTCAGATTAAAATTTATTACACCTTTATCTAAATTTATATTTTAACTTATTTGTCACTTTGACCACATGTTTGTAGTTAAGTGTTATACCACTACTTTGTTCTCAGTTTCTCTACTTCAATGCTCAACAGATAAGAGGATAGGATGGGTGCGAAAAATTATTAAAATACAAAAATAGGATATCTTCCAATTGGATAAAAAATAAAACTTTTTTTAACCCGAAAGTTATTAAAAGCGTTTTATTATGTAAGTAATTGAAGCGTAAAGTAAGCACACGTGAGCCGGCTGGCTGACGGCTGGAGCTCGCCAGGCGTGTGCACAGTGGAACAAGACGAGGCTAATACATTACTGTTTGACGAAATATGTACGAGGTCTGTTAAAAAATAACCCTTATCTCGTATATAGGATACATTGTTGTTATATTTTACAAAAAATATACGTCATATTTGAATTATACCCAGTTTTATAAGGTCCATTCAAGAGAATATTGTTATATTAGAAATATATAGTGTTATTAAAAATAAATATCGTATCAGCTATTGGCCCTATTTCTCAATTATTTCCAGGCTGTCATGTCACAGTGGCTTGTGACTTAACATGTCTCGCAAATTTGGCAGTTGTGGAATCGAATCCCAGTAGGGACAATGTAATAATTTATACTACAATATTTTTAGATCGCCATTAATTATAGAAACAATTTAGGACAAATCACAACAATAGAAGAGCATCAGGTGGTTTGCAAGTTATGTTACTCCATTTAAGATAACTATGCAATAGAGGGTATGTAGGTTATTCCCTGTATAGGGTATTGTTGTGGTATTTAAATTATAAAATCGGGAAGCTCAGCCGTTTTATTGAAAGTTTAAATATAAAAAAATATGCAAGGCTGCTAAGTAATATATATATATTTGTCATTTTTAATACAAATAAACAATCTTTTATAATAAATAGAAGATTAAAATGCAGCCATTTAAAATAATGAAATATCATATCATATGTTTGGAGAAAAGTGGTGGGAGGAGGGGGAGGAGGGGGCTGGAGTGTTATATATTGTCAAACAAGATGACGTAATTATCTAAATATCTCCTAAGATCTCCATAATCTTACATCCTTCAATGCGAGGTGCTACTGCATACCTCAGGATCTGTGCTTGACATGGTTTGTCCTCTATATTGATCGAACACGGCGGCGGTGGTACATAGTGGCTGACCCCCCCCCCCCCTGGCCCCCCCGGGGAGGCATCCGACTAATCTTAACGCTAATCCGATCATTCAATAGATCCTCGATGAATACTAATGGGACCCTTGAACAGTAAACCGTTATGGTGTATGTGTTAGTTAATATGATTTTATAGTACGTTTATGGTAGTAACCATGGGCAGGGTTAATTAATTGATTTTGTTTTATAAATAAATTAATTCTTGATGACGTCGTGCAGCAGTGGCATAAGTGTGTTATTTCTTGACATTCAGGAAAGGAATGTCCTAACAGTATATATATATATATATATATATATAGCCATATATATCCATATCTACAAAAACAAAAAGCAAGCGCCATTTGAATACATATAAAGCGAAATGTAATTGGTTATTAGGCCAGTGTAAATCATTTATATGAACGAAAACGATAATACGCGCAGTTAATCAAAAGAGCCCGCGGCCCACACTAACAGTATACGGCGGTTGCGCACAAATTGGCTTGTATCTCACCCCATGGGGATTGCTATATGCGCGAGCCATAGTATAGATAGAACATAAAACTTGGTTTATTGTGGACAGTTTTGTGTACTGAGCTAGTTTTTTTGCACACATTTTATGCTAGAACGGATAAGTTATTGGCAATTTTTTTGTTTCCATTTCGTGGGTTA
>JBAIZZ010000423.1:0-16099 GCA_037355905.1 Heliconius aoede
ATAGTACTGTTAACATTATTTGTTTTTAAGAATAAATCATCAAATTTCAATTGTGTGTTACGTTCATTCAATATGTAGGTCACTTAGCACACATGTTATTAAATAACTCGTAAGTACTTATTTTACTGACGTTTTTCTATTCATTATTGATTAGTATATAAATAAGCTTAAGGACGATAAATTAAATTAAGTGATTATATATTTGTTAATATTGTTGTACCTTCCGGGGACATCGACGCTTCAGCATGTTTTAAACACTTTTGAAACACCGGATGGAAAAATAAATCAAATATATCAGTCCTAGCCATTTCTGCGGCTATAAAATGCTACTTTATTCATCAATACACAGTAAAATTTACAACCATTCTATAACCTCAACTATGCAACATCAACAACAATCTATTGAAAACTATAATTTAATCAACACATTTGTTTACTTGCATGTAAATTATTTGTTATTAATAAAAAAAATATGTTTAAGCAATAACTTTTGTAGATTTCACAAATTCTACGAATGTTTGACAAGTTTCACTAGTTTGACAGATAAGAAATTTGTGTTGCCACATTTGACGCACATCGTACGATCGGATATACGTAACAAAATAATTTTCACAAATAGTTTCTTTTTCTGTGCAATATAAAAAATAGAATTGAATAACAATTTTAAATCGGTAAGAAAACGCTTCTCTTATTGAAAAAAAAAACAATCTAACTAATCATTTGTCTTTCGGTCATTATAAATGTTAAAACTACATTTTCATGATTATTAACTGTATAAATTAAATATCATACTGTATTCCACACACTGCAGGGTAAGCAGAGAGTCTAGTGTTAAGACACTTTGTTACTCGCTTCCCGCCAATCCTGGAGGCATTGCAACCTGAGTGGCGGAACTCAACACCGCCTCGACACTAGAGCGGAGATATTGAAATATAAATTTAAATAAATATTTAATTCCCTCAAGTGGGGATCGGACCCACAACCAGTCGAGTTTACAGTAATACTTGTGTTGTGCTCCGATCCCATGACTGATCCTTTGGAATTGTATCTGTTGTTCTTGATCGAATAGAAAAAACTTGAAAAGTATAGAAAATTGTATGTTACCTAGTAGTTAAAAAAAAATCACGGGTACTATGCTGTTCTTAATGATATAAAGGAAAGATGAGAGTCAAAATTATGAGGATGCAATGTAAGACGTAGAAGAATTGAAATATATTTTTTAGATTGTTTTTACGGATTTCTAATCTACTTTTATAATCAGTCAAACAAATGTAAAACTGAGCTCAACCCCTGCAAACTGTTATGTGTAAATACATACATATTTGAAGTAATTTTTTTATTATTTTAAAGCAAAGCTCATTCATTAAAATATGATAAAATCGAAAACTTCAATGATTTAAGAGAAGTTGGTGTAATGTACATTATGTCGGCATAGTTTATTATAGTAAAGCCATTTTTTAGCTTTGCAAAGGTACTTTGTAAAAAAATACAAATTAGCGCCATAAATCGTCAATTTGGAAAATAACTATATTATATAGAATTAAATTGTGTAAATCATGCAAGAGAATCCCATTTGAAAAATTGTTAATTTAACAAATTCTCTAGATTGAAATTTAGTTGTGTCATATTTACATATTTGGGCCATAAATCATCGATTTGAGAAATAACTATATGTATATATATATATATATATATATATATATATAATAACTATAAAGACATTTAACCAATTTATAAAAAATTAACTACTACTTTCGATGTCATATTCAATTCTTAATTAGTCACATTCAAACACACAGGCATAGTGGCAAGTAAATATTAGTATTTGAAAATTCTCTTATTAAAATTTTCATTTATAATTAATAAAAAAAATATTAATTTTATAGTGCAATAATTATATTAAGTTACCTTCATCAGGTTCGAGGTTGCCAGCCAACATTCTAATAAATGTTGTTTTTCCAGTGCCATTCTCTCCCAAAAGTACTAAAATTTCAGAATCCGAAAACTCTCCTTGCATAACGCGGAGACCAAAATCGCCCATTTTTTTTGTCATCTCTGGATACTCGTAATGATTCATTCTTTTGATCTATATATAATAATATTAAAATGTTATTAGTTACATTGTACTTTTGTATTTAACCAGTCATGTTTCTGCTCAAATTTGGGACATTGCATGTATGATATGCATATCAGAACCCACACTTTGTGAGTAATTTTATTATACAAATAATGCTTAAAGAATTGAAGTGTTAATGTAAGATATAATTTTGCTTCATATAAAAAATTAAATAAATAATCAAAATGTATACCTCCTCTTCAGTAGCAGATTCAGCAACTTTAAAAACTAATGATTCAGTCCTGAATCTCATATTCTCAGTTGGCACAAAACCATCAAGGAAAATGTTTATACCTGGAAAGAGACGCTGTTTAAAACAATAATAGTGGGTAACATGATATTTTTTCTCAGCTTTACAGTTTATAGAATATACTAGAACCGGACACTTAGTCTCAAGACACCCCATGCTGCATTTTCCGCAGACCTGCTGAGTTAGGGAACTCTATGTTACGCTTTGTCTTCTTCCCAGAGAAAGGTAATGAAAATATAAATAAACTATTAATTATTATATAATAATTGATTCAAATGGAGTAGTAAATAGAGTAGGTGTTTTAGCCCTGGGTAACCTCTACCTACCCATGAAGCTAAAAAATAATTTCTTACCTTCCCGCACAGAGAAAGGCATAGTAACAACACCATAAGCACCGGGAACTCCGTACAGACAGCAAATAAAATCAGACAAATAATCCAGAACTGACAAGTCATGCTCCACCACTATAATGAACCTAGAACAAAATGCTGTATTAATATTTTCTTAATAATACTTAATATTTTAAAATGTTAATGCACACTAATGGTGGAAAAATAATTTGGAAAACATTTTTAAAGTGGCATTTGTTTTTTTTAAAACTCGATTAAATTGAAACAAACACTTAATACTAAGAGAAGCTTGTCAAAATACAATAATGGAAACTGTAATTAACCAAGTTGTTTCTGAGATTAGCGTAATCAAACATACAGACAAAAAATTTTAATATATATATTTTTGTTCTATTGTGTTATTAAACGCCACCAATAACATTTTTTCTTATACAGACACTTTATTATAACAATTTAATTATAACTATAGATTTTCATATACTCACTTATCAGGGTCAATAAGAGATCGTATGGTCCTAGCGGCGTTCAAGCGCTGCTTCACATCCAAGTATGACGAAGGCTCATCAAACATAAATATATCACCATTTTGTATGCAAACCATAGCACATGCGAAACGTTGGAGCTCTCCACCGGACAACGCGGATATTTCACGATCACGAATATGCGAGAGATCTGTTAATGAATAAAATAAAAATATGAAAAAAAATAATATTACAATATGGAAATTAACGTTATGCGAGAAATAGCGTTACTCTAAAAATAAAAAGGGCACCACTGAGTTCCTTGCGCCGTACTACAGAAATTGTTTTACTTTGCCTGAAAAAGTAAAGTTTATGCGCTTGAAAGTCCGAGGTGTTTCTGTATTACGTATGTCTCCGTATTTATATCATTTGTTTCAATTGCTGTTTTGTGACAAATGTATTTGATTTGTTGAAATTTTAACAAAAGAATTTTATTAAAAATAAAAAGTTACACGTGTAATTTTTTGAACGTCAAACAATTTACCACCAGTTCACTAAAATTAAAATCCCTCAGACCTGAGAAAAACCGAAATAAACTTACCAAGCATAGCACATATTTGAGTTTGGTTTTTCCTCTCATCTTTCTTATCAAGGAGTTGCCCTACAGTTCCTTTTACAGCTTTCGGAATTTGATCCACATATTGAGGCTTAATAAGTGCCTTTAGGTCATCTTCAAGGATCTTGGTAAAATAGTTTTGGAGTTCAGAGCCACGGAAATGAGAGAGAATCTCTTGCCAGTCTGGTGGATCCTATAATAAAATATATTTTTACAAAAATGACATTTGGCTCCTTATATTCTTTAACTTAATATAAGTATATCAAAAATATATTTATATTAAGTATATATATTTTTGAGGTTGAGGTTCCAAAGCCCAGCATTGAACACTGTTTGTGGATTCAACTCAACACGTAGGGTATTCATTCTATTATTATGGATTTATACAATCACAATGATGAAACAATAAATTATTTACACAAGATTTTAAATTCATTTATAATGTTTCAGGTGAGACACCATCCATAAATTTTGTCGCAGATTAAGGGGCAAGGTGGATAAAGTGTGAAAAGACACTCACATCACATTTTTATTCATGTCATCTATTTACAGACATAACATAAACATAATTTCAGAGCTGCTGTTTTAAATTAATAATTTCTAGGTAATAATTCCCAAAGAACACAAACAGAAGAATTGGCATGGCATAAGTCAAAATCATGATATTTGAGTTATGTAATTTATGAATGACCTCAAAAATATTGTTATAATAGGAAAATTATTAACAATAATTTAATGTCGTAAAATTGAGTAATTTATATTTATTAATTTAATAAATTTGTACTTACAGCATATCTACCTAAGTTAGGCTTTTGTTTGCCAGCAAGAATCTTAAGGGCAGTAGATTTACCAATACCATTCTGTCCTACAAGACCAAGTACTTCACCAGGTCTAGGTATTGGCAGCCTATGGAGTTTGAAAGAGTTCTTAGAATATCTGTGAGTAGTGTGCTTCTCCAAGTTTGATGGAATATTGATAATAGTTATAGCATCAAAAGGACATTTCTGAAATAATGACAATTGTTATTACAAAGAAATCATTCAAATAAGTCAGAATATGAAGAAAAATTATTTTGAAAAATTCAAATAAAAAATATATATTAAAATGTTGCCAAACCTTGACACAAATACCACAACCAATGCAAAGCTCTTCTGATATGGTTGCGATTTTATCATTGGGTGTAACTTCTATGCAAAGCTTGCCCATACGCACCACTGGGCAGCTCTTCTTACACTCTTGCCTACATCTTTTAGGCTTACAACGATCAGCATTAACAATCGCTATACGAGTTAATTTATCAGTCTCCTCAAAGCCTTTTTTCCGAGACATACTGGAATATAGAAAAAGATATTAGATATAAATGAAAGACGTTACCGGACATTTTTCATACAATTTTTCTTCAATATGCCACGATTAACAAGAACACAAATATAACCTCAATATCTCAATGTAAACTTAGATAATAAACATTTGAAACTGATATTTTAAAATGAACACACGGCAAAAATTAAGGTGCCTTTTAGTTAATATATTGGCGCACAAAATAATTATAATACCTATTAAAATACAGCGAACGTTGGCTATACCTTGCCTACGTTCGCGTGTCCTGTGTCGTGAAACGTCAAAAGGAATAATAGACAATAGCGATTAATGAACTAAAAGCAAAAGTCAAAAAGAGTCACTTTTTTACTTATACTTTAAAAAAAGCCAAAATAATGAAATTTTTGCAATACAATACAAAACATAATTTGCATAAATAAAATATAAATAGGTATTTGGTAAAATAATATCAATGGCCATTTATATTTGTAAATCCGTCTATCATATTTAATTATATAAAGAGATGCGTAAATATAATAATTTTGAGACATTACAATGTCCATCATTTACAATTGAAAATAATTTAAAGTAAAATAATTTTTTGTTTGTAGAGCGGTCTATTTCAAAAATTGACATAACTGAGAGGGGACAAACGATGTCGACTATTATATTCATATATGTATATAGTAGTATATGTTCCTTGATGTTCATTTAGCTTTTTTTTTCAGGCGGTGGAGCAACTAATAAGCTATTTTTAAGCCATTTAATTAATGTTTTAAATGTATTATATTAAGAGTTAACTAAGTTAAGTGCGTCGCTGTGTTTTCACTATCCTGCGTATTATAAACGAAGAAATATTTATCGCGTTATAAATATTTGTTTTGATCGACACGTATATTAAGATATTTATATAAACTTACGAATCTGTGAGACAAATTCAATGTGTATCAATTATTTGAAGTAGTATTATAAATATTTATATTTATATATCATGTTAAAGTAAACCACTCCTTAGGACCATATTTTGTAACTTAAGAGAGTTTTTGTGTTTTCCTGAAAAATATTGATTATTTATAATATTAAAATGCCAAAAGGAGCAAAATGTATGTTTGGATGCAAAAACTTCAGTAAGTATATGTTATATTTCAGTGCTACTTAATAGTATTAACACTGTGATACCTTAATAACTACAAGAGAATGATTCAAGTATTTTTGCACTAAATACAAAAATTGTTAATGATAAAATGATTCAGTCATCATGATGTAAATCATCACGGTGAAAATGCACCATTGGTTCCTCCTCACTAGGATAATATCTTGTTTTCCTTGTTCTGGCAAGAAGCCCAATGTTAAACTCCACTACTCAACATGAAATATCTCATAAATTAAGTGGAGACCAGAGAGCCTTCACACTATTTTGAATTTTCTAGACTGCTAAATGCATCCTATATTCACAGTGAGAACCTAAACATACTAAAAATATTGGGTTCCATAACAGCTTAGTATATAATAAAAAAATCTCAAAGATAAAATAATATTTTCTATTAGGTTCATTGCATCGCTTTCCAAAGCCATCACAGGCTGGAAAGTTTGGGAAATTTGAGCAATGGAAGTCACTTGTGGGAAGTTTTTTAGAGGGCAGGACGGACCAGTATATATATATGAATTGTTATGTGTGTAACATGCATTTTGAAGGACGTTTTCTTTTTCCATACAGCAAAAGATTGGCTAAAACTGCTTACCCCACGGTTAATCTTTGTAAGTCCATTTTATTTATTTTTTTCTTGAATATCATTACATAAATAATTTCCTGATTGAAGCCAGTCATTGCACAGGAGCACAAGCATGCAATGGAAAGCACAATAGGTTGCGAGTCTTAACCCCACTCGAGGAAATGAATAATTATATTTTTTTTTTAGGAAATGAAATATTTAATATTTTCATTTCCTTGGTTTTGTAGCGAGGCAAGTGCGGTGTTGAGTTCTGCTACTCAACACACAATGCCTTCAGAATTTATTGGAGAATGGGCAACAAAAGTGTCTTTATGGGAACAGAGTACATTAACACTAGGTTCTCAGGTTCTTTTTTTCTACCCTGCCACAGCATGATGTAAACAA
Source organism: Heliconius aoede (assembly GCA_037355905.1). Classification (NCBI taxonomy): domain Eukaryota; kingdom Metazoa; phylum Arthropoda; class Insecta; order Lepidoptera; family Nymphalidae; genus Heliconius; species Heliconius aoede. Next base: position 7,231 of record JBAIZZ010000423.1, read on the forward strand.
AAGCTATTGTGTTGCATTTCAGTAAACAAGATGCACTCGCTCAATCCTCATTTGAGCAATTATTAAATTGTCTTATTCTTTCCACTCAGATTGTCCTGATGTCAAATTTGATAAGGTTCATATCTTAATGTAAAACTTGATAACTTTTATATTAATTTATGTCTTGAAAATTGTAATGAAAATAAGGAACTGGTGGAGGGTTTTGATACTTGATTCCCTCCACCTACTCAGTTGTAGAGGAAAAGGAAGATGCTTTTATAAGCCAATTCCTTTTTTAAATATGCCCACATTATTTTATTGTAGATATTATTTTACTTTCTTGGTTATAATTATGATTTTATTTTCTCAAAAAAATATGTATATTTGTCATTACAGGTTATTATAAGCAACATAAAAGAAATGCTCCTGTTACAGAAGTACCTATAATAGTTCAGTTTACAGGTAAGTCATAACAGTTATTTCGATGGTCATAAACAACAATTGGAGTAGGTATAAACAATTTTTTTAAATATTGAAAATGATGATGATCTGAAACTATCCTTTATCCTCAGCCGTGTGATCCCGGCTTAGAATAGGATCACCCTGGTACTGTCGGTGTCGTAAAAGGCGACTAAAGTACGTGTGGTAGAGTCACGTCGCCAGTAATGGCAACACGTATGGGCAGACTCGACCGGATTAATATCACTCCTGGCATTTAAAACTGGCGTGGAGTAGTGGCTCTTGCCACTGCGTTTCGCATTAGGTAATGCCGGGCCCCGGCGCCCAACATCCTCCACCTTAAATGCCGGCAACGCACCTGTGTTGCCGATCTCCTTTGGTGTTGCATGGGGTCGTGGGCGGCGGTGATCACTTACCGTCAGGTGACTCGAACGCTCGTTTGCTTTGTCCTTTCCATGCTTAGGGACCATTCCATCTTACTCCTATTTATTATCCTAGTGTGTCTAACCAAGCTAAAAAAATTGTTAAAAAAAATTGGCAACACATAGAGATGTGTGTAATATTACATGAACAATTTATAGCTACTTTTGACCATTTTTACATGAATTACTCATTCCAAATGAACACTTAACTTGGCACCCTTATAAATCCCTAGATTTTTTTAGGGAATCTTAATTGATGCATTACAAAATATTAAAATTGGCTCTCATTTCACATTCATGTTCTTGATGGGATATCTTAATATAAAAAATAATTAATTTGTTTATTGCAGGAACTAAACTCGAAGTATGCATAGATAGTTTGGAATCAGCCAGGAATGCTGTTAATGGTGGTGCTGATGAACTGGAAGTGTGTAGCACATTAAATGAAGGAGGCCTAACTCCCTCTCCAGGACTTGTAAAGGAAATTTTAGAATTGGTATTATATATTTATTTTTAGTTTCACCCTGTGTCAAGTGTCTAGAAACTTCCCCCAACATTCTGCCCATTGTTTGGGAAGTTAGGTTTTGCAGAGATAACATGATTATAGATATTGTCGATATCAACCGTCACAATTTATAATATATTATGAATTATAGTATCCATTATATTATAATTATGTGTATCCATTATGTTATAATTTTTTTGTAGTGTACTGAAGTTAATGTGATGATACGATGTCGGCCAGGCTCAGACTTTTGTTACACAGATGATGAAATGACAACTATGCTGTCCGACATAAAATTTTACAAGGACATGGGCGTTGACAGATTTGTTTTTGGCGCCTTGACTGATACAAAAGGAATTGATAAAATGAATTGCGGTAAAGTGATAGAAATGGCTCGTCCCCTGCCAGTGACGTTTCATAGAGCTTTCGATCTTTGCGCACATCCCGATGAAGCGCTCGTAGATATAATTAACTTGGGTTTTGACAGACTATTAACAAGTGGACTTCAACCTTTGGCAACTACTAGTGTAGCTTTAGAAACACTAAAACGTATCAAGACAAAACATGGCCACGAAATTTCTATAATGCCTGGTTCTGGGATTAATTCGAAAAATGTAGAACAGTTTGTTCTTGAAGCGTTTCCGATAGTACACAGCTCGTGTAAAAAGAAATTAACAAAAAATACCGATGATGGAGATATAAATATGGGGTCAAATGATATTTACATCACTGACGAACGACTGGTCAGGGAATTGAAATTGGCATTAGATAAACGTGAATAAAATATTTTTTATCATATACATTTTTTGTGTTTTATTAATTATCTCTTATACGGCTACGGCTTGAGTTTACATATTGCAAAATAAATTTTTTACTTTCCCAACAATATCGATCTTAAATGTGTAGATACGTCAGATATATGCTAGACTATGTGGATTTATTATTTTATGTGTGAATTTTGTTCTCATTTCTTCATTGGTCATTTGCTAAGAATTTATTCATCATATTTAATGAATAAATTAATAATAAAAGATTGTGTTTTTTTGAGATAGTAAAAAGACATTGGTCTGCTAATGTGCTGCCTCCTAAATTCTGCAGCTCTAGGTACTAACAGCCTACTTATTTTGCTAGCTAAATTCGCCCTATATAATTAAGGTATATTAAAAGAATCTTGAATATAAAATATAATTAATTCGAATTTAAAATCCCATTATATACTTAAAACTTTAAGAACCCATTTTAATATTAAGTAGTTGTACCATAAAATGTTCTATTCGTTAAATAGTTATAAACGATTAAAGATATATTTGAAGTTAATCAATAAAAATTTCTTACATGAATTCCGATGTTTTTTCTTTTATAAGATAAATAAAATTAAAATAAAAAAGCCTGTATTTCTCGCAAGACAAAATAAGTATCACAAATTCCATTATAACTTCATTATATATATATATATCTCTATTTAAATTTGTATTCCATTAATTATTTAGTTTTATTTTAGATTTAGTTTGGGAGAACCCTTCTGCAGGTAAAGAAAGGCCTCCTCCAAGTTTTGCCAATCCTCTCTTGAGTTTGCAATTTTCATTCAAGTCCAGCTGTCAGTTTGATTTCGCCCTTCCATCTCTTAAGAGTTCTTCCTCTTTTTCTATTGCCTACCGAGCCTTTCCAGGCTTTCCATAAATACTTATAAAATTAACGGAAAATGTCTCGCGTCATTCTCCCAATATCGATACATATTGCGCACCATTTATTATAACATATTCCGGTAAAAGTATCCAACCGTGCTTAATGACGCCATTAGTACGCCGCACGCCATAGAAACAATATCTAAACTTCTGTTTTATGACCTTTTCTTGTTGTTTTAGTTTATCAAAATATTATTTATTAAAAGATAATATTTATTTTAGGTTTACTATAAAAATTATCCGTTATTAAATTAAGTTATAAATGTTGTTTTCTGCTTGACGATTTGTTTCGTATAGCAGGGTAGACAGAGAAATCTTATTTTTAAGACATTTAGCTTCCCACTTTCCTGGTCTGAAATTGACAAATTGCGTGAAGGGCGGGACACAACGCTGTACTCTATCTTATAAGAGCTCTACTTTACGTTTTTTTTTTTTTGTTGGTTGATTCGCACAGTTCGTTTGTTTAACATTTGCTAATGCCCCCATCTTTCCGAAGTCCTCGCTATTGGATACGGGCGACCTGGGTCAGACGAGAGCACTGCTAGACTTTTAATTATTTTATAACAGTAGTGTTCTTTTGAGACCAAAAATCATTTCCGTACACTCATCTTTCCGAAGTCCTCGCTATAGGATACGGGCGACCTGGGTCGGATGAGTGCACTACTAGATTTATATTCCCTTAATTGTGTTTAAGACCAGAACTCGTTTTCCAATACACCCATCTTTCCGAAGTCCTCGCTATAACATGCGGGCGACCTGGGTGAGATGGGTGCACTACTAGAATTATAACTATTTGCATTTACTTACTTCTTATATATATACAGTTGAGACCATATTACTTATGTTTGCTTTAACTATAATATTTATAACATATAACTACTTAACTTTATAACTACAAGTTTTTACATTTGCTTATACTTCTAATAAATGCAATTGAGAGTCTATCATTTAAATTGAATAACTTTAATTTACACGTACTTTAGTCGCCTCTTACGACACCGCCAGTAACAGGGTGGTCCTATTCTAAGCCGGGACCACACGGCGGTCTCTACTTTACGTTGTACTCTATCTTACAACAGAGATAATAAACAAAAAATACTTTTTATAATAAAATACCGATGATGGCGATATAAATATGGGGTCAAATGATATTTACATCACTGACGAACCAATGGTTAGGGAATTGAAATTGGCATTAGATAAACGTGAATAAAATATTTTTTACTATTATATATATTTTTTGTGTTTCATTTATTATCTCTTATACGGCTACGACTTGAGTTTACATATTATCAAGTAGAGTTTTGTACTTTCACAATAACATATAGTTGATAAACAAGAAATTTTATTCTCAAGACATTTAGATCTTCATTTTTCTGGTCTGAAATTGACACATTGGTAAATAAAATAATAAAAATAAAAAAATATCACATTTTTGAAAAAATATGAGAACCACACAACCAAACCACCACCAACCCACAATCAACCATATTTGAGGAAAAAATTGTAAACAAGTGAAAGCCTTAAAACCAATTTATCACGTTTCCTTTGAAATTCAATCTCCGGTCCGGTCTCCGGTAAAGAGGAAATTTAGGAAAAGATATTCGTGTACGTAGTAAGGTCATCTTTGACTTCATATCAATCATATCGCGTAAATTTTTTTTTTACTAAAATATTTTAGATATAATTTGTAATTTTCAAAGGTTACTTAAATGTTTATTTAAAAATTTTACAAATTGTATGTAGTCTAACGTGGAGCAGGGGCACAAAGTGTGAGTGTAAAAGCGACAGATTGTGAGCTCGATTGCCACTCAATCTCTATCTATTGAGGCACGAAATGTCGCATCTTTTTAAATAAACAGGTAAAGCGTTTCATTTCAAGAGGGTCCGAGGCCCATTTCTCATAAGAAACGCCCTTGGAGTTTGGAGCAAAACCCTGTTAGAGGCCTCTGTAGAGGTCAAATAGGGCATTTGAAAAAAAAAACCTTATACCACAGTAGACTTAGTATCATCTTATTTGTTAATTTGATGACAGATTTCTGGTAAATCGTAAATCTTAAGCTCTCATCGTGTTAAGAAAAAAGATATCTTATTTCTTTTTTGTCGGGTTCGTTATCGTGCAGGATTATTATCAGAAAGTCACGATTCTACCAATTATCCAACCCACTCCACTCGCTCAACAAGTATTCGTAGATTGTTCAACGCCATTGTCAAGACATAAGAATCTTCAGAAACGACGGTAGGCGAATATTGAAACGAATATAATAAACACGTTATTTATTTGTCAATAATCTGCCACGATTTTATTGTTTTTAATACTAGTTTTATTATTTAAAAAAAAGTTTTGTATACAATCATGGTGTAAGTAAAAACTAACAAAAATTTAGTCTAAATTTAGTCTTTCATTTAGTTTTTTTTTCAGTTTCACGCTTAACTTCGGTGTTAAGACCCTCTGTTCTCTGTTGAGGGGCGTTACGTTTATATTTCCATTTTTCTTCGCTCTAGTGTCGAGGCAAAACGCGGCGTTGAGTTCTACCACTCAACACGCAATGCCTCCATAATTCAGCAGAAAGTGGGGAGTGTCTTACATACAACATCGAGGTTCCCTCTGCCTACCCTGCTGTATGCGGGATATAGCGTGAAGCTGGAAAAAAAAATAGTTGTAGTAAGGTTCAAAATTAAATCCGAAATGGCGATATAAAATTTATAGTATATAGATAGATAGATACACAATAGCACGCACTCAAAACTCGTACACTGCCGTTCAGATATAAAATATTATAACTTTTACGAATACAGTGGACTTAATTGAAATGCCATTTGCCTTATGAATCATCATAAAAGAGAAATAAAAAAATGCGAATGGTGCTATTCATTTTTGCACTCTGATTTATAATATTTGTCGTCACTTTAAGGCTCAGTCATCTTTTTGTCTTAAAAAAAAAAACAGAATCTTTGTAGGATTTTTATTTTTCAAAAATTTGCGCGGAGGCCTCGAGATAAAATTACTATCAAATATTCAGGTGTATTCAGGAGTAGGGGACTGTAGACCTGGTCAATACATTCAAAAGATATTATTTATTCTTAATTTTTGCCGCATTTTATATGAAATGCCCGAAATGAAATCTTGTCTCTACACCGGATCGAAGAAATGTAAATATTTGGGAAGTTGACGGTGCAGATAGGACAAATAGTTCGCTAATTAATCAGGTGTACTTTACAACGTCAATTTTATTTTGTTTTTATTTTCTTTTTCAGCTTGAAAATTTAGAATCAATAAAATAAAATAGTATTTTTTGATAAATATTGACATTAGCCTTTCCTTTATTTTCACCACTCAAAACAAATTCAGTATTTACAACTGTTTGCTTAAAATAACATAAATTTACATCGCAAATGCCTACCTCGGCTGAATAATTTCAAGGACCGGGCTCGACAACGTGCTATCGTTCATGTGGAGGTGAAGGTGCCGAATTAAGTGACAACATAATCCATTTAAGAGACTCAGCTATGCTGTTTATTTTATTAAAATAATATAATATTATAAGTAGTATAAATTAAATATTTACTTAAATTTATATTTTCATTTTTTCGCTCTGGTGTCGAGCGACGAAGCGCGACGTTGAGTTCCGCCATTCTATATGCAATGCCTTCAAGAGTTCGGTGGAAAGTGGGGAACGGAGTGTCTTAACACTAAGTTTCCTCTCCCTACCCTGCTGCGTGCACACATACTTCACACCGTGAAGTTGACTCTTATTACTATTATAATTTCATTATGCGCCTTTTGAGCATATAACTGATTTTATTTTGTTTTCCTTGACTTTAATTAGTAATGTCTATTGATATTTTTATAATCACTTATTTTTACGTGTTGACAATTACGTTATACCGAGATGGCGATATAGAGTTGGAGGGTAATTTCATGATTCTTTCATTATAAATTTTAATTTTGTGGTTTTTTTTCTTAGTTATTTATTTGTATTGTAAGTTCTCCTTTCTTACCAAATTTGGTAATTATATAGTAGAGGGAAGTCCCAAGATAGGTTTTGATTTCATAAAAAATTGAGCAATAATCTTCCATATAATTCCTTATCATTTAATTGCATTGACTTAAAAAAATTACCTTTCTGTGCTCCAATTAACGGTGGACCTGGTACGGTACTAGGGTCCCGAGACCATGATCATAATGTATCTTAAATATTTATATAATATAATAACTATACTTCAAGTATATTATTTGAATATATCACAAATTTTTTTTCGTTTAGGTACTCCCGTCGCGTTAAAATTATTTTTTTAGATTTCCCTTAATATATTTAGTTAAGATAGTACTAGAAGTCGTCGTCGCGTCGGTAGGCTGTGGTAGGCTATGGAGTGTCACGGGACCGCACTGCGCAACCTATTGTGTGAAAGTTTAATGGGACACGTGCTTATATGAAAATTGTTATTTTAGGTAACGATTAGAACAATTTGATAAATAGATTTTTTACTTTTCAGTTTTCTAATTAATAAACGCACTGTTTAATTCTTTATTTATTGTAAATTCATTCACATTTTTATAACAGGAAAATACTCTTGAGGCCACTCGTAGCGCAGGGGCACAATTCATAATTATGTATAGCAAACTTGCCTGCAATATAGACATTGAAATAGGTAATCTATTTCAAGTTTGTATTATATTTATAAAAGTTCGTTGGAATTTGTTATAATTTCACAAATTTTACCTTAAGGCACCACCGTAGCGTAGTGGTCTAGCGTCTAATTAAACCAAGACGGCGGTGGGTTCGATTCCTACTCAAAGGAATGATTTATTTTCATTTTCTACTCTCGTAATAAGACAAAGCGCGCTGCTTCGTTCTGCCATTAAGTCTTCAGCACTTAATGTGAGTGTTTTAATAAAAGGTTTTTTTCCTATAGCAGGGTGTTATATATGTAAAAATATACATTTTTACGATGCAAATTTATCACATCAAACCTTCACCCTTTAAGACTCGCTGTTTACGAGTATATTCATGTTAGATTATATCTAATTTGAGAAACATGGACCAGATTAATTAAATTAGCATAGAGTTTTGCATAAGGGCTATCTTATAACACTAACACATACCAAATTTCTATTTGTAACAAGGTTGCTTTAATTAACTTCGATATTACTCTTCCTATAAGAGAATAATATTGTGGCCGTGACTGGAAACGCGACAGATTGTGGATTCGATTCCCACTTGAAGAAATAAAGGACACGCACGCACATTACGTATGTAAATAGCAAAGTAGAAATACATATATAGCATATATGTAATTTCAAATAAACCTATAAAAGGGAGGCCCATAAATTCTCAATACGGACAGGGGTTTTCAATAAAGTTACCCAGGAGTACAGTCTATTCGACTACTTGATGTGGGCATTTCATCCTAATAAATTCAAGCATATTCAGTATAAAGTTTAGGTTCAATATTGATTTAATACTCTACTTTATTTTGAAATATTTAAATGCTAATATTATTCTTTTTTTCTTTATAGAAAATCATGCCTCGTCATCATGGTGGAATTTGGTGGCTGGGCGTAGAAAATTGCAGATGCGAGTTATTTTAAAATTGCAGGTTTGCAGCTAGCCCAGCAGTGGCAGTCGTTGGCTAGTCACAGCAAACGAGAGACATTCTACATCTGAGCCGAGGCACTGGTTACTAAGGATCCGATGTCAAAAGACTCAAAGAGCCTCTATATACTTTAATTGCCATCATAGTATTTCACGAGGGTCTCATTTCAAATAACACCTAAAATATATCTGGACTGAATTATTTTTCAAGTCAGACTAGTA
>JBAIZZ010000423.1:16109-73918 GCA_037355905.1 Heliconius aoede
AAATAAATTTATTTTACTCAAAGATAAATTGTGTGAATTCGTCTTTCTCATTGTAGAGCAGCGAGCAACGCTGCGACAGGCGTCAGCGAAATCAAGAATTAATGTTTTCACTAAGAATATTCCAGAACGGCATTTTTGGATTTAACATATATATATATATATATATATATATATATATATATATATATAAATTCTTCTGATTTATGAGGATTCATTATTGTATAAAAGGTTTCAGACGTGGTGCAGGGGCTACAGATTTAGAGGCCTTTATATGCAAATTTGGTTTGGTCAGAAACTTTTAAACTTAAGAATAACTACCCTCACTTATACTTACCTGTACCTTATAGAATACCTAGACAAAAAATAACAGATCAGTTGAAAAAACTAGAAATCGGTCCATTCAGTTGAGAGCTAAGGTGCCACAGAAAGACAGACATCTACGTTAAACTTATAACACCTCTGTTTTTGCTTTTGCATCAACATCAGAGCGAAAATATCAATAATTTAAATAAATATTTCATCTTCTCGAGTGGTGATCGAACTTACAACCTGTCGATTTTACAGAACCACTTTGTGCTCCTGCGCCACTACTGGCTTTCATTTTTGAAACATTATAAGCTTCCCTTCTTCTGTAAAGGCATAATCGATTGTGGCTGTACGCCGTCAGTTTGAAATATTTCCAAGTACAGTATTACAGGAAAATGGAGTATGAATTCATTTTCTCCTCATATATGTAGTGCTTTTAATAGCTTGTTACTATGAAATAAATTGATATTTTTACATTACTTACTTGTAATTATATACAATCTACATTATATAAAGTTTTGAAACGAATATTAGTCCCAACTTAAATACAATGAAATGCAACGAAAGTCGACACCTGAAAGCTAAGACTAATTCGATTCTTAATGAATTCTTAATTTTTATCTACAGCTCCATTTACGTAAATTATTATATTGATTTCCATCATTGTTTACCTGTCTGTTATTCTATGTATTTTATGTATTTAAAAATAATAAGAAAAGAGTGAAATATTTCTTTATTATAATTTTTATTAATTTAATTACCAAAATAAAGATATCGTCTATACTAGAAGTATGTAAAATAATGCACAACAAAAATTGTAATATGCTATAAATTTTGAATGTAATCAAACATCAGGTGCGCAAAGTGTGACTGTTAAATCGACTGGTCGTGGGTTCGATCACCGCTCAAGGTATTACTCAATACTTATTAAATGTATATTTTTATTTCTTCGCTCTAATGTCGATGTAAAGCGCGGTGTTTAGTTACGGAAGTGTCTTTATGTAAATGGAGTCTCTTAACACTAGATTCCCGGACACCCTCTGCCTGCTTTGCTATGCAAGTGATAAGAAAAGTAACAAAAAAGTATATTTTACGATATATACCATTTAAATATTATTCAGTTTTACGATTCGAAGCGTTCATCTGTAATTAAAATGCAATTAAGTAGCGTAGCGAGTAAGTCAACGCAGCGTGCTATAGCAAACAGAGTGCTATACAGATACGACATAAATAAATAAGGTTTTACGATAAAATACGTATTTGCATTTGTAAATGTAAATAGAAATTAACGTTTGAATTGAAATTATATAAAATAATGTATTTATACATTTTGTTATTTTTCCTATAACTTTTACGAAAATAAATAAGTGTATTTTGTATTACGATAACTTATAACTAAATATTGGTACAGTCTTTTTTTATTAATTATTTAAGCTGAAAGGAAGGCAGATAAACTCAATTTACCTAAAACCTAGTTTTAATAATTCCAGTCTTCGCTTCTCCCCCGAATTTGCAACACTGCGTGCAGAAATATTTTTTTTTATATTTGTAGGAGTCGGAAAATAATTAATCGATCGAGGAAATGCCTGGTGCAGAGATTGAACCCACAGTTACCACGTTTACGGCCACACGCTGTTCCACAGCGCCACGAAAGTCTCGATAGTCAAATAGAGTACATTTTCTTATAAAATAAAATAGCTAGAATAAGATATACAATTGCCGATAATTTTTCGAGCTCCAATCACTTCGCCAATGTCATATTAAATGGAGAACACAAGAAGGACGGATGAGGATGAAAAAAAGGAGATAATTTTACACAACAGGAGAATGCATGTTAAAAAGAGATCCATTAAAAATATTCCCTTCACTTATAAACGCGGCCGATTTTCATTTTCTTCACTCTGCTGTTGAGGGCAAGCTCGGTGTTGAGTTCGGCCACGCGACACGCAATGCTTTCAGTCGAGTCGAAACTGAGTGTCGAAGCACTAGGTTCCCTCTGCCTACCCTGCTGCGTTCGGGATATAGCATATAGCTGATTTATTTATTTTTTATTAGTATAACAATAGTTAAATAATTAACATAAATCAACAACTTCTTATTGAAGTAAATTCTAGTCGTTAGTGACGGCAACTATAATAAATCCTACCCGCTTTGTGGGCACCATTTGGTTCAAAGCTCGAAGTACTCAGCTTAAAACACTGTCCCAATATAAAATGTCACTCATAATATTTCAGTAAATCCAAACCTTTCAGGTATCGCTGGTAATTTATGAAAAGTTTAGAACATTTTTCAAAGGTTGTTTTTGTAAAATATGTAAACAATATATTTGTAAGAAACGGAAAATGTGTCATTTCGATTGTTTTTTTTTTCAAAATTTATGTATAATTTTATTTTTGATAGTCTATTTTAATTTTTTTTACTGGACACGCATTACTGACTTTCCAACTAATTTACGAGATTCAATATCATGGTTCTTGTTAATAATTCATTCCCTCGGACGGGATTCGAATCTGTAGAGTTCCCACTTGAGTTGAAACGGTGAACGGTTGAGTTGCGAGTGACGCAAGTGGGACCGTTTCCAACTTCAGGAAATAAAATACTTTTCTGGCGTTCCCCGAAGTGTTTTAATAGGAACAAAGTTTCTTAATTCTGAGTTCAGATTCCTTTTATCTACTCTCTTATGTGGAGGATACCGCGTGAAGTCAAAAAAGTATCGAGATATCTGGTAAAATAACTTGATTGACTAGAAGATAGACGATTAAAGCCACAAACAATCCAACCCCAACAAAAAAAGAATTGACAATGTTAGAATATAAAGAGTAGGAGTTACTCATCTCAAAAAATAAATGAGGAAAATTTCTAGATTGAAAAGAGTCTGAAAATAACGAGACATAAGAATCATAATACATATAGAAGTTTTACATGTGAAAAGGTAGGTAGATGTTGATAACAAAAACACTTACACTAATTACGTAAACAGCGCATAAGTTCTCACTTTTTATATTTACAAGTCTTCTGAGCCGATTGTTGCTGTGCTTCAAGGGAACGTAGACCGTTTAATTTACGAACACATACAAAAATACCAAGTACTGTTGTACTGTGTGTACACAAACATTTTATAAGAAATTTATGTATATATTATCATGAAGCATTGAGTGGAACTCAAATAAAATTATTTGACGCGACTGCGGCGATTTAGTGAGATAGTCGCCGCAGTCGCGAAATATAAATAAGCAAGGCTTTGGAATACGAAACATGAAATATCGCAGAAAACTTTTTGGCCGCATTTTCTATTTGCACTAGTAAATAGATATCATATTATAATTTATATTTACGTGTGGTAGAGTCACGCGTGAAGTAGTGGCTCAAGAGCCACTGCATGGCAAGCCACGCAATGGCAAGCCATTGCGTTTCACATTAGGTAATGCCGGGTCCCGGCGCCCTACGTCTCCACCTTAAAGGCCGGCAACGCACCTGTAGCTCCTCTGGTGTTGCACGGGGTCGTGGACGGCGGTGATCACTTACCATCAGGTGACCCGAGCGCTCGTTTGCCTTGTCCTCTCCCATAAAAAAATAAATAAATAATATCTGTGGAGCTGAACATAGCTTAAAAATATATGGTATCGTTAGGAAAATATTTAATAAATTGGTTCAATAAATATAAACTTTAAAAATCTTATTAAGATATACAGTAATTATTTATTTATATTTTTTCCGTACATTTAAAGGAACCTTATAGGGTCATTTTGGTGTTGATCTATCAAGATTAATTATGTCGAGATTGCGTAAAGATAAACTAATATCAAATATTTACGTTTACCGCCCCTCAAATCATACCTAATAAACTACTAGTGTAGCTTATTCATTCACTCGGCCTCATATGTAATAACAAATTACCTGTAGATAGGATCAATTATATAGAATTAAATATATAATATAATAATAGTTGTGCGAAATAGACATAGCAATAAATATGCAAATTTCTACACAGCCGGATTATATTTTAGACTGAAATGGTAGGCGTTGTATCAAGTCTAAATCACGAGCCAGCAGACAGACAATCGACCTATATTCCAAGTTTATTTACAGTACCGCCAAATCTGGATAAGTATAATATTTTAAATTATTATAAAATCTTATAGTAACATGTACCGAATGCTTATTGCATTAGTAAAAAGAAAGTTATTAAAGTAAATATATGAAATTAGTTTTTTGGCTCTTTTCGTCGGGGATTAAAAATAGTATTTCTATGTATTAGAAAGTTGAGGTCAGTCCAATGGCGCAGGAGCAAAAGTGGGTGACTATATCCTCAAGGAAATTAGATTTAATATTCTTATTTCTTTGAGTTGTCGAGGTTAACACGCAATACCTTCCCTGTTTGACTAATTTGACCAAAGCGACGAAATATGGGAAGAGTAAATATTTTTTATTATTATATCAATTGTAATAGTTTAAAAAAAAACATTTTCATACTTTTTTTAATGTATTGCATTTTGAGTATCGGAATTCAACGCTGGGCTTCTGTCTTGCTTAAACAAAATAATAATTAATTCCTCCGAATGACGATCGAACTCACAACTGTCATATTACAGTCACACATTTGTGCTCCTCCGCCACGATGACGCAAATAGAATATTTTTAATGTTATTTCATTTCTAGTTCGCATTCGCTAACCGCTGGACGCAAATGTATAATAAATTGAATTGAAAGCTATTTTGCTTATTATTATCCTAAATATAATTATTATTCGAAACGAATCTACACTACAACTGATTGAAACTCTGCTATGTATCTTATAAATGGCTGCAATTTTATTACTGATGTTATATATTTTAAAAATAGATTTTTTATTACATTTTACGCTATATACCGCACACAGCAGGGTAGGCAGAGGGATCCTAGTGTTAGGACACTCCGTTCCCCAAATAAAACATAATTAATATTATTAGTGCATAACTTGTGTATTCACATTTATTATTTTTTTTCTATTAGTTTTAAAAATGTCCGTGTGCTCGGAAAGAAAGAGAAAATAGTAAAATATAATTATCTGCATACGTTTTCTCAAATAGCATAAGCATGAATTCCGGAGGCATTGCGTGTTGAGTAGCGAGTGACCTAAGCGAGAAAATGTAAATATAATATATATAACTAGCCCAAGTGCGTTCACACGCTTGTGCCACGACGTCCTCAATATAATTAATAATTTCTTATAATCACTTAATTTATATTGTAATTATTGTAATAACGTATTGTAATTTTGTTTCTTTATTCGCACTTAAAGATAATTATTAAAATTATTTTATAGATATCATCAAAGAGTTCTTATAGTTATGACATGACATAATTACGGCGTACCAACTCGTGGCGCAGAGTCATAAGCGAGTGACTGAATACGCGACCGGTTGTGGGTTCGATTCCCACGGTAGAATGAAATATTTACATTTGTTCTCTCTGGCAGCTAGCCAAGGCGGGGTGTTGAGTTCCGCCACTAAACACGTCTCAAGAATTTGATAGAAAGTGGGAAACGAAAATGTCTTGACACTCCGTTTTTACCCTCTTTACCCGAATACAGCCTGAAGTATGAAATATAAATAAAAATAACAATAAATAGCAGTATCGTTGAAATAATAATCGATTCCTTCGCTTTGTGTGTTGATATCGATTAATTTACGAGAGGCCGGTGACCCGCGTAGATGGACACGTTTCTAGTAACCGTGTTTTCGTTCGGGGTAATTTTCATAATGTAACTATTTAATTATTTTTCCTAATAACAAATACATAAATAAATTTATGTTAATGATAATGTCAATTTGTGTATTTGAAAGGTATTGGTTTGTTGACTTTATATATTCTATTATATAACGAGATGGTTTTTAAAGAAAAGATTGTTGTTTTCATGTTAATTTTCTAAAAGGAAAATTTTACAATGTGCAATTTATATAATGAGGTTATATTTTTCGTAATTAAAATGTAATGTCTGCATGATAAAAATATAAAACGGTCAACAGTTTTTGCATTATTACATTTATAATATAATATAAGTAGGATAAAACAAATAAATACAGTATTTGCAGTGCAACAGTGTGACGTGCACGCTGCACAGATGCTGCAATGCAATTATTACAGTTCAATTGAGAGTAATTATCGAGAGTATCTGGTGAGCGCCCGCCAGCAAATAGATTAGATGGAGTATGCTCTAACCCTCTCACAGACATTTATTTAATATTATTACATATATAAGTATCGTGTAGATATTTTAATATTTAGAAGACCGTATTTGCATCTAAAAAGAGTGTATCTGTAAAGCTTTGTATTTATTCTTTTAGTAAGGGAGTAAAAAAGGTCACGATATTTGATAATTAAATGATATTGACTTAATTCAATTGTAGTGTAGTAGTTAGGCAAAGAGAACTTAGTGTTGAAACACTCTATTTTCTCCTTTCCACCAGAGTTCCAGACAATGAAGCAAGAGAAGTGACATAAAAATCATTCATTTCCTATTTTCTTTCTAAAAATTACTCAAATTAATAGAAAATTAAATCTCTTATGCAATCTTGTAACTATTTCTGTTGTATAATGATTCCCAATTAATCTGAGTGTAGAGTAAACCTGCAGCGGATCTCTTGTTTCTGGCACACGCCCAAATTAAAGTACTGAATCCAACTCTATGTATTTTCACATAGAGAGGGCAAAACAGTGTAAAGCAAATGTGAATGTATAAAAGAAAATATGTTGTATGAACATGTTAGCTATGATAATGTTATCGTATGCAAAGCATTGCTGTGGTCGAGGTGAGAAAATATGAGGAATTCATGATAAGTTATATTTTAAATTATAGCATATTCTGTGCAACATAAGGTAGTTATTTTTTTTTATGGGAGAGGACACGGCAAACGAGCGTTCGGGTCACCTGATGGTAAGTGATCACAGCCGCCCACGACCCTATGCAACACCAGAGGAGCCACAGGTGCGTTGCCAGCCTTTAAGGTGCAGATGAAGGGCGCCGGGGTCCGGCATTACCTAATGCGAAGGTGGCATACCAACATTTCCTCACGATAAAAAAAGGATAGGCTAGGGAAACTGGGAAATTAGTGTTAAGACACTCCCATTTTTCGCCGAATTAAGTGTTGAGTAGCGGAACTTAATACCGCGTTTTTTCCTCGATACTAAAGCGCGAAAAAGAAAATATTAAATAAATCGATTAGTCCTCTGGTTCTTGATTTTGCTATAGAATATAGAAGTTCTTTTAATTTGTATGTTATATTTATAGTTTTTTTTTACCAGTACGATTTTTATATTGTAAATATTATGTTATGAAAAATTATCCATAGGATTAAGGGTATATAAACGTATTGCTTTAACTGAACAAAGTCATACATAAAACGTCAATAAATTTATGTGTAATGATCAATTTTGTTTAAATTTAAAACATAATTTAATTCGGCGTTGAGTTCCGCCACTCATCACATAATACCTCCAGAACTCGACGGAAAATGGGTAACGGAGTGTCTTTAAACTAGGTTCCCTCTGCCTGCAAAGCAGGGTATTTTGTGTGGAAATCAGCGTGAAATCGATTTATTTATAATTTTTCTTCATATTTTGTGCAAAATTTAATTACGACGCCGCATGAATAAACCAGTAAATATTATATACAAATAAAAATATTAACGTATCCAGTAATTACTTTTCAAATAAGGCATTTATGCACACACATTGGTAAATCCCTGTTAATCGGATGATCCGGATAACGTTACCATGGTTACCATGAAGCACGAGCTTTCTGTTCCATTTTCATATACTCGTATAAAGCCTCTTACTATTGCATTGTATTTGCGTTTTAGTGTTTGAATGTTATAAAAAATCATGTAATTAAATATATACAATATTACGATTTTCACTAATTAATTAATGTTTGCTCATATATCGTATTTGGTCATACAAATTGAGGTGAATTTCACAGAATTAAGAACGGAATATCTTGACACTAGCACTCTGTCTGCATTGCAACGTGAGAAAAAACGTGAAGCTGAAAAAACATCTTACCAATAAAAATCTTTCATTTACTTTTACTGTATAAACACAATATTTTCTTCCTGGTAAATTTCAAAAAAAGAAAAGAAATAGAATAGTTGAGTGACGCCACTCAACCAAAAAAAAAAAAAAAACTAACAAGTAGTTCCGTATAAATTTAGAGACAGTTTCAAATAGCTTAGACGAGCTGTCAGCCCAAAACATAAATTCACGTAGTTATCATCCCGTTTTAAATTTGACAAAGTATTTATAATTTAATATTTAGTTAGTAGTAGTAGATACTATATAATATCCTGCTTGCTGTTTTTAATAGATATAGTTATATTTTACACTATGATACCATTGTTACACAATAGAGTAGTTAAAGTCAATATGAGCGATGGGTGTGAGTTCGAATCCAACGAGAGCAAAGAATTATATTGTGAATATTTTCGTTCTTACGGTAATTCCACAAAAGGAGAAAATGGAACTCTCTTAGGATTATTTTGTGGAAGTTTATTTTTAGCATGTGAGACAGTTGGTGTAATGTAACAGACTAACATAATGCGGAGGTCGTGTGCAGTAGGGTATTTACGCAAATACGTTACTTATAATTAAAGTTAAAGTAAACTAAGTCATTAGAACCTAAAAATCCCATGAGTTTTCGTTGCTCCTATTACATGACATCTAAAAGAAAATTTAATCCTTCTTAATAATTAAGTGCCTTGAACCATTGAGAATCTTGAAATATTTTGTTGTCGACCTTTCAAATTATATATATATTAGAAAAAGTTTTGTCACAATAAAAGTCTGTGAAGTTTAATATAAATGAAAAAATCCTTTTATTTTATACACTAACACTGCGCTCTCCATTTTTCATAAATTGCAGAGATAAGTATTCATATATATATTTTTTAGTTTTACAATGTATCCCATACCTAGTAAAGTTGCCTGCCTACCCTTCTATTAGCGTGATATAGCGTGAAGCTAAAAAACAACAAATATAAGTATTATACTTCACTTCACAAAGGAATTTCCAATTGTTTCATGATTCTCTATTCACATTTTTATATATATATATTCAATCCCATGTATCTCTGAACAAGCATTTTTGGGAGACTTATGATGCCACTCGTGCCAAGTCAAAACATGGCGGCCAGCCAGAAAGGCCTATACGAAGTAAGCTTAAAATTCTCTCTTTTTAACAGAAATTGTGAACAAAATTTAATATATTTTATAAAAATGTACGAAAAACCTTATTAAAAGCCTTACATAACCAAATTAAAAAGTTTCCTTAAAAGTTGTTTTTTGTCATAGTAATAGTAGTTAAGTAACTTAAGTTCGTTTAAAACGATTTCCCAGGGACCCAACCAAAAAGATAACTTGGGCGGGAAAGCGAATAAAAACACTTGAAAATACTTTAAGCCCTTAAAAACACTTTATTTTTAAAAGTAATGAAATTAAGTAGCGGGTAATTTGAACTTTTGTTTATAAATATATTTTGTTATTTGTATATATTTTTATAAAAACGTCAGAAGAAGTGTCACAAAAAACGACTATAAATTCTTAGTTAACTTTTAGTTTTTCAATCATTTTCAAATATTTTATGTCTACTTCTATTTGTAAAATGTTCTTGAAGAGTTGAGACAGAAGTTCTTCTCAATCATCAACACTTTGGAGATTATCTTGATAAATTTCTTCTTCTAATAAATCCTCTTCGTCGGTCGGCTCGTTGGCAGACAGCTTTTATTTATAATTTCGTAGATATTAGTTACTACTAGAGTAGACAAAAATTCAATAAAATAATCTGCATTTTGCACGATAAATCTCCAATTTCCATGCGTAATTCGACAAGCGTATTAGAGCGAGTTAGTAGTAATAAGGTTTTTAATAATTATGAAACACTGTATACATTACATTTTAAAGATCATTAGAAATTTATTACATCCGAGTATAATGTTACCTAATAACCTGTATATTTAAATTAAATTATTTCATATTGTTTTATGTCATTTTATAGAGTAATCCCTTATTTGGATTTTAACAAGATAATGATAAATATTATATGACGTGTGTTAAGCTTGTTTTGCATACAGAGTGTGTAATTGTAATTTTTGCGATAATAAATGAGATATATTCATAATTTATTTTTCGGTAAAAAATTATTAATAATTGTTACCAATTTTATTAGAGAATATTAATTTTTTTTTTAATGAACCGTCGTCATGGTTTTACAATTTGGTGGAAAGTGGGGAACGGAGTATCTGAACACTAACTCCCTCCGCCTAACCTATTATGTGTGGGAAACTAAAAGATAAAAATAAAAGATGGTCATTATAAAAGTATTTTTTTATTTACACTTACAGAGCTTTTGAAATAATTTAACACGAATGTGCTATAAATATTTTCCTCTTTGATTTTATTCAAATCTATTTGAATTCAGGTCATCTTATTTAATAATAAGTTTAGCACTCGACTCACTCTATAGTCCGTCTGAAACTGTAAATAACTTTGAATTATGATGAGAAAATGGATTTAACTATTTATTAAAATACAGTTGTCGCTGTTTTTGTAGAAAATAGAATATATATAATATGTACTTATATTCTACATATAACATAAGTCCGCAAACGAAATGCACGAAAATAAACGAAATGGTTGTGGGTACGATTCCCACTCGAAGAAGTGAAATATTTTCTTTACGTTTATATTTCCATTTTTCTTCGCTCTAGTGTCCAGGCAAAGCGCGGCGTTGAATTCTGCCACTCAACACGCAATGCCTCCAGAATTCGGCAGAAAGTGGGGAACAGAGTGTCTTAACACCGAGGTTCCCTCTGCCTACCTTGCTGTGTGCGAAATACAGCGTGAAGCTTATTATTATTATTTGTATTATATTTATTTTTATATATTTTTGGAACCCCGCCCGACACGGGACGATTTCTTAATTGCCTCGCGTACTTCCCTTGATTCCTGTTGAATGAGCTGATTGTATCTTGGCCAATTGGTCAAAGATAGAATAACAAAAAAAATAATAAAAAGATAATAATAATACAAAATATATTAATATTTAATTAATCCGGTTTAATAGTTACATTTAAAAAGCTGTCTGAGACTTGGACCCTTGGACTTGTGTCACAGAATTCCTCAACTGAAATAGTTCTGAATGAACACACATAAGTAATTAGCTGGCCTAGCGAACTGTTCGTCCCACATTCACAAATTGGATTGGCGTGATTAAACATCCATTTCTCAAAGCGTTTCCCGCAGGCGTATCCAACATTTGCTTTTGCTTTTTTATTTACTTATTCGTGATAATATAATGTATGCAATATAGAGTTAAGAAGTCAGTTTCTTTTATATATTATATGTAATCCTTCCTAATGTACGTAATAAGTTTAATTTCATGATTCAAAAAATGAAGTATATAACTGTTTATTTTGAATAATTTTTTTTATTTTGTTTTGATGATCAAATAAAAATGTAGGGCTGACAAATAATATCCTTAGCAGTAAATAATATCGAATCCCACTCGAGGAAATGAAATATTTAATATTAACATTTCTTTGCTCTGGTGTCGAGGCAAAGCAGTTGAATTGCGCCATTTAATATGCAATGCCTGCGGAATCGAGTGACTTGACTCTCCATTCCCTCTGCCTACCCCGCTGTGAGCGGGATACAATGTGACGCTATTAAAAAGATAAAAATATAAATAAATAGATATAGCGAAGCTTTTGTCCGCACATGCTGGGTCAGGTTAGTCAAAGTTCAATCTGTGAGCGTAAATTACAAAACGTTTCATCGTAAGAGCAACCTGTAAGAAAAAGTCTCTTTACAAATTTTGCTTACCTTATAGTGTTCGAATATTGCTTGCTTATGACGTGCTGTTGAAATAAAAAACGGAGTGTCTTACAACACCCAATATCTCTCTGCCTACACTGCTGCGCGTGCGCCGTCCCACAGCGTGATGCTAAAAAAATAATAATATAAAAACATATTTGAGTATTATATGTTATAGCCTACCTCGGTTGAATAATTTCAAGGGCCGGGCCCGAACAACGTGGATATCGTGGACGTGAAGGTGCCGAATTAAGTGACAGCATAACCTTTTTCAGAGGTTCAGCTATGCTGTTTCATTTTTTAAAATATTCTATTGTATATTATTATTATTTTCATAAAGTGGAATCTGTCCCAAATTTCACGTTTCTAAGACTAAGAAGTGCTGTAACCCTAAATTTGAATGAGGCCGTCGTGGCACAGGGGCACAACGATGTCACTGTAACGCGACGGTTGTAGGTTCGATCCCCACTCGAGGAAATTAAATAATTATTTAAATTTATATTTTCGTTTCTACCCTCTGGCACCAAGGTATTGAGCTCCGCCAATCAACACGCATTGCTCGAAAAATTTGGTGGAAAGTGGGTTACTAAGTGTCTTAACACTAGGTTAATTGGCATTGGAGAAAAATTATCTCTGTATATTTAATTAAGATAGTACTAGAAGTCGTCGTCGCGTCGGTAGGCTGTTGTAGGCTGTGGAGTGTCACGGGAGCGCACTGCGCAACCTATTGTGTGAAAGTTTAATGCGACACGTGTTTATATGAAAATTGTTATTTTAGGTAACGATTAGAATAATTTGATGAATGAACTTTTTTAAGCTGTATATATTTTTTTATACTAGGTATATTTTGCCGAGCTCACCTCCATTGACATTAGTATGTAGATGTGTGATTATATAAATTAGTAATCCTCGAGGTGAGATATTTTCTTATAAATCAGTTGACACAGTTACAAACCAGGATGATGTAGTCAATTAGCTTTTTTTTCCACTTGCGCCTTGGTGTTAAGACACTCCGTTTCCCACTTTCTGCCGAATTCTGAAGGCATTGCGTGTTGAGTGGACGAACTCTACGCCGCGCTTTGCCTCGACACCAGAGCGAAGAAAAATGGAAATATAAACATAAAGAAATATTTCACTTCCTACAGTGGGTATCAAACCCACTACCGTCGCGTTTACGGGCGGCACCCTTATGCCACTGCGCTACGATGGCCTTATAGAATTTATAAATTACAATTGCCTAGACTACTACTATGGCAATGACTTCCAACAGACCTACCATACGATTTTAAGCGGTGACACTTTCCTGTGATTCTGGCTCTTGCAATGACTGAAATGAGACGATGAGCTTAAGACAGACGATTTTTGGAATACAGCGATATCCTACTTCTTCGTTGTCCTGCTCCTTATCCTGTAGGTCTATTACGAGAGGGTTTTGTGATTATAATTATACCAATTATCGAACCCACTTGACTCGCTCAACACGTCGTACATGCTTCAACACCATTCAACCACCAATCAATACATAAGGAACCTCACAAACGATGTAAGGTGAATAATGAAAAACGAATATAATATAATAAACACGTTATTTATTTAGGTGGATCCAAGTGAACATTTTTTTTGTCTAATCTCAATTATATCTAAGGTACAAAATAAGGCTGTACTGTGAAATGTGGAGACGCTTATAAGTTAAGGCAGTACTTGCTCGTCGTGTTGTGCAATTATGGTGTAATGCATTATTACACGTTACATATACATTATTCATCTTCTATATGAATATTACGTATTTACATAAATTACAGTAGAAGCTCCTACACGTTTATCATAGTAATTGGTCAAATTGCACAAGTCAGGATAAAGCGTTTCATTTCCGTATGCAAGCGAACTTATTACCTACAAGTATATCTAATATTAATAACTAATTATTTTTCTATACTAATTTATCTTTTATCTATTATTTATTCAGCAAGTGTATCAACACTCGACGACTATTTTATTAATAGCACGTATTAATTGAAAATAGTGTTGTTTTTAAGTTTTAAAAACGTGTATACAATCATAGTATAAGTAAAAAGTAACAAAAATTTAGTCTAATTATAGATTGATTTTAATGTCGTCTCGTATTACATACTACATCTTGTATTAGTCTTCTATTACATACAGCTGATATTGACTGTGCGTATATTTTATACGTATTTACGCAGGTTTGAGTTAGGCTTTAAGAAACCACTCGTTATTTTTTTTCTTAAGAGATACACTTACTGATATTTTGCGGTGTCACCTAATTATGTTGGTTACTTTGTCTATTACTTTTACCATATTAGTTGTGTGTTTTTGATAATCTAGACAACAAGTGTTATTTTTTTCTTTTTCTAGCATTTCAATGAGTTGTGATGACGTACGGATGATGCCAAACATAATATAGAAAAATATTAAACGTCACTACAGAATATTTGAAAAACTATGTAAAAAAAAACATATCAATAATAAAAAAAATATTTCTTCCACATTTCATCTCGTAAAAAAATTTGATATATGAAATGAAATTCTTCGAATTTATTCGGCCGTTCATAGAAAATATTGTTGGCGTTTGAAAACATAATAAACCATAAAAAGAGAAATATACATATATTTTTAATAGAGTAGTTTTTAGCGTCCGTTGAAGTATGTGAGAAAAAAAAATTCACAGGTTTTACGTTTCACAATATTACTTTTTCAATACATTTATTCTGATATTTTGTGTCAAAAATTAAAAATAGTTATTTGGTATCTAAGAAACATTTAGGGGCAGACGGTAGTAACTAGATAGGTACAGTAATTTATTTCCTGTATCTACTGTCTAATAAGCTCATCGCGCTTACTTTACAATATAATATATCTTCTTTACTATAGTAAAGAAATCAATAGCTATAAACAAATTGAGTCTCGGAGTGAATTACTTAAGTGTTAAGGAACTTATCAGGCAGTAGTGGAACAGATGCTTATACAAAAAAATTACTATATAATGACTGAGTGTCTACTAGTTTCTTTGTCAGGCGCGTAAGGCTCCAATTTGGCTGGTTCGGTATTTAGAGCACTGTAGTCTACAGGGAAAGGCGGTTGTGGTAGAGAGTCCTTTGGTGGTACTAACACCCACTGTCCTGGCCCGTTGGGATTCTTTCCCATAAGCCAATTGGTGAAGCAATGCACATATGTCCCATAGTCCAGGATCAAATAGTTATTCTGGAAAGCAAAGAATGTATTATAAATTCATGTCAATAGATATAGTAATCGGATGAATGAATTATTATAATTATTAAAACATATAAATAAATAAATGCGGAGTCCGCTTAGATGATCGAATCCGGTTTGAAGAGTTATACAGAATAACAGGTACTAGCGAGGAAGTCACGCTGACAATGAAGAAGAACGTACTCAGCTGGTTTGACACTTTGTACGAATGATTGATAAAAAAGTGAATGGTAAGAGAGGTAGGGAGAGACGAGACCTCGGTGACCTTCGAAAACACAGATACTGGAGGAAGGTCACGTATAAAGCATGAGGATTTTCATTTCCTCGATGTGGTAAAAAAGTGCGGGTCGAGCTCGACCATTCAATGTATAATAGGTTGCCTTTGAGAGGAAAGTGGAAAAGAGAATGTTTTGACATCAGGATCATTCTACAGAATATAAGCAATAATATTTGACTTACGCTTGTCATCCTGTCATATGCAGTGTCGATGATTTCCTCGATTCTCTTAGACGGAAGTCCTATTACAGAACGATAGAAAGCAGCTAGGGCTGGTTTCGTTATTTCTCCTTTATCTGTTGATCAAAAATAGGAAAATAAAATATTGGTTTTCTTATAAATGTAGTTTAATATTATTTTTGTTACAACAAGTTATAATGGGGCTAGTCGTGGCGCAGGAGCACAAGCGGTTGACAAAACGTAACAGGTTGTGGGTTTGATTCCCGCTCGCGGAAATGAAATAGTTCATATTTTAATTTCCCCGCTCGTAGTAACGAAACAAAGTGCGGCTTTGAGTTTCACTACTCAGTACTTAGTGTCTCAAAAATTTGGGAGAAAGTAGGAAACGGAAGTGTCATAATAAGATACCCTTAACACTAAGTTCCCTGGTACCTACTGTCTATTTTATTGCGGGAAACAGCGTGACGTAGCTATACTTCTAATTTAGAGATAGATAGATTTTGATGAAAATGATGATATATAGATAAACGCACATTGTGCTCAAAAATCGTACCCGTACAAGCGTTGTGCTTATATTACCAATACGAATACAGCTCTATATCGTTTAACTAAAATGCCAGCTGTCTTACGAATGAATGAGAATGAAATTGAAATATATGTTGCCATTTTTCATCATTTCAGGGTTCAGTAATTTTTAGTTACCAAAAGAAAAAAGAACCCTTATAGGATCACTTTGCTGACGTAACAATTTTTGTTATTTAAACAAGAAATAATTAGGATATATAGTAAAAAAAACCATATATTTAAAAACAAAATGAATACTTAAAAAAACAATAGGGGCTCGCATACTAAAATTGTAATGTCGTCACGTCAATAAAAAAACCTTGTAAGCAACTTAATTGAAAGTTCAAGAAACTGAATTCTTGTTCGAAGTTAGAATTCTTGTTCAAGCTCACCCTGACTAAGTTAAATCTGTTCGGATAATTCAACAAGGAAAACGACAGCTAGAAAAGTAGAGTCAAAGTTGTCTAAGGACCAGTCCCTTTTGGGTGAAATTAGAAACTTAATATTGACTTCCACCAATGACGGTTTAATATAGTTCTCGAGTAGAGCTTGAAGAAAATGTATTAGATTTACTGTCAAGCTATTAACAAATATCGTTGTTTGATCATATGTATCACTTTTTACTGAAATTCTGTAAAAGGAGGAGGTTGTCAATTGACTGTATATTTTTTTTATAATTGTTATCTCAGAAGTGGATGAACTAGGTAAATTCCATGATTCTTCCGATTCTGATGGGACTTTTTTATTGCAACGTTTTGAAGGTTTCCGTGAGACAAATGGACAAATAAATCAATATAATCAGTTTTATACTATATTCCGTAAACAGCAGGGTAGGCAAGGGAACTTAGTGTTAAGACTCTCCGCTTCCCACTTCTGCTTCTGCCGAATTCTGGAAGAATTGCGTGTTGAGTGACGGAATCAATTAATAACAATTATTTATTTTCACATAATTTCAACATCTCTTTTAATTCATTCGACTAAAATAATCTTCTAAAAATACCAAAAGAAAATAAACGTAAATGAATGCCTAATTAATTAGAAAATCTTATTTACAAATTGGATTGGCGTGATTAAACATCCATTTCTCAAAGCTTTTCCCGCAGGCGTATCAAAGATTGAAAGATTGAAAAAAAATCGACTTTAATTTAGTTTCAAGAAAAATATTTTTTGAAAAAAAAAACGCAGGAGAATAATATATACAAAGTAAGTTACATACATTTTTGCTTAAACATTCATACTACTTCATATTACACAATAATTAATAATTTTATTACTCACTTTCTCTGTCGACGACGTGAAAGAGAATTTTACAGAGATATTGTAAATAGAGTGGTAAGTCGACGAATCTACCCATCTCGCTCATATGTAGAGCCCATCGCGCTAGCCAGCCTTCTAATGTCGTCCTGCCTTCTATACCTCCAGCCTCCGGCCCACAAACTCTCATATAGTAAGGCAATTCGGCCCATCTACGAAAAAATATGAGAAAAATATATTAAAATAGAAATTTATGGAAAATGCATATTCCATAAAAACTCCGTTCTCAAGAATAGATTGTTGATTAGTGAAACGCGTAGCCTCGGTTTGCTTCGACACCAGAGAGTGGTAACGTCACTCAACACGCAATGCCTCCAAATCAGCTTCACGCTGTATCCCGCACACAGCAGGATAGGCAGAGGGAACCTAGTGTTAAGACACTGTTCCCCACTTTCTGCGGAATTCTAGAGGTATTGCGTGTTGAGTGAGAGAACTCAACGCCGCGCTTTGCCTCGACACCAGAGCGAAAAAATATAAATATAAACGTACATAAATATTTCACTTCCTCGAGTGGGGATCGAACCCACAACCGTCACGTTACAGTCACGCCCTTGTGCCGCTGCGCCGCGACGGCCTCACCGTTCGCAATGCTTCCAGTTAATGGAGAACGGAGTGTTTTAATACTTGGTTCTCTCTGTCTTGAGCTGCAAACACTAGGGTAGACCCTCTATGTGCAGAATACAGCGTGAAGCTATAATAAAATAATAAATAATAATTTCATAACAGTTCTATTAGTGTTAATTGATGTTGTAACCCAATAACGCTGACTCTACAGTACTTCTATATTTCTGAACAACTAAAATTAATTATACCGGTAATTCATTATCGTACTTTATTCCTTTGTCGTTGGGATTAGACTAATTTACTCACTTGGCGGGCAACGGGTTGATGAAATGTTCAATAAATTCCCTTTTCACTTCCAACAAAATTAGAAATTCTGACGAGTTGGGCGACCAGTCCGCGAAATGTGCCAGCTTCTGCGAGTTTCTCACAAAATTAATTTTATTGCTCTAATTTCTTACAACTAGTTGTTTGTACAAAGCACTTACAATTGTTTTCACTATTTTAATCGCAATTAATTTAAATTATAATATAATTTTATCACATAAAGTGTATCTTTGTATTTTTTACCTAGAACCTAATGCTAAGAGCATTAGGTTCTCTCTGCCTTCTCTGCTGTGTGCGGGAAACGTTATGCTCAATTATTTTTGAAAATTTCTAGAAATTAGCAGCGTGACTCGAGCCTGCGCTTCTTGGAAATCGTCCAAGAGTTTTTTTTAAGTATTTACTATATAACTTTTTCTATACATAGTGATTGATTTTCTATCTGTGTAATACAATATATACCTACCTCAAAAAAATTATCAAAGTCCTGATCGCATATAACATCATCACGATCGTGGTCCAGAAGTTCAGTGAAGAACAATGTCATTTTGTCAGTCTGTATGGAACTAAGTTGTGCCAAAGGTTGTTCTTCTTCTAGGGTTAAGCATTCCAGGTCCTCGCTGCATCGGTTCACCCATGTCGCTAAAATAAAAGTGGTTGTATAATTTTCTTGCGACTTTGGTGGAGCAAGACAAGAAGAAGAAGAAGAAGAAGAAGAAGTTTTGTATTGTTTAAAATTACTTGAATATTAAGTTGATAAGGCCATTATTCAGATTTTAATATTGCATGTGTACTCACTCCAAACATGAACACTCCAGCCGTGATGTTTGTCTTCCTTGCTTTGGGCGGTATCTTGCATCAGATTTCCAGTACCCTCGGCCTCCGGTAGTGTCTTCCACCTCTTCAGCAATTCTTTAGTTTTATCTTTAGTCTTATCACATGCTTGTTTCCAATGTGTCAAGTATTTGCGAGATACTTTTGGACTTGAGAGCGTTGTTTTAGAATCTTGCCTGTAAGTGTAATAAAATATTACGAACAGATCACTTAAAATCTGTTAAAAGGATAGTTTTGCGTTTTAACAATTAAAAAAAAATTCTTATACTGTTTTGTGGATTATATGAAGATCATGATGTAGATGATTGAAGCCATGCATTTTGATGTATTAATTGAATTATTGTAGAACTTGTCTCAGAACGTGAATGTCTACAGCGAACGAATGACATGAAAGGTCTACAGTTGAATATTTACTTCTTTAAGTCTGCACTTTCTCTAGGTTGATTCTCGTCAAGGATGGTCCAACTAATTTGCGACTATATTAGTTTTTAAGAGATGATATATACATTGAAAATTAAGCTTATCTCAATTTTTCATGTAGGAGTTCAATTGTGGATATTATGCAGTTAGCTGGAATGGTTCCAGTTTCCATAATCTCATGGAATACATTTGTCAATAAGTATGTTTTAATTAAAAATATACATTGAATTAAAAATTTTGCTGTTTAGAGCTTAAAATTTATTAGAAGGAAACAGACAAGAAAGGAGAAAAATTTGTAATAAAGGCGAAAAAGATTATTGGTCTTTAGAAACATATTTTAAAAAATTTTATACGTTTTTTTTCACTCGGTCAAACAGCTATTAACTAAAAATAGATTAATTCGCTAAAGCGAAATAAAGTGGCAACTTACAATACAAATAAAATAAAAATATGAAAAGTGAACATTTATAGGTATTTCATAAAAAAAAAATATATTACAAACATAAATTTGTAGGTAGTTTTATACAAAATGAGTTCTTGCAAATTTAACTTTTTTTTAACCTTGTTCCTGAAATTGGTACAAAAGCCCCCACACTCTAATTTTCAACAGAAAAACTGGCAAATAAAGCAATTATGTTAACCTGGCGGCCGACGTGCTTTACTTCGCAGACACTAGATGATGGATGAGATACAAATTACTATTGAGTCGTTAATCTTTAAAAATTGATGACTCGTTGAAAATTTAAGTGATATCTTCATTTGATATTCGTTTTTTGGAAAAATTTTACTTAAAAATTTTACTAAGAGAGTTAAGAAGTGTGGCCACGGACTGTAACTATGACTGTAGAGCGACGGGTGTGAGTTCGATTCCAATTTGGGAGAATGAAATATTTATTAATGATATTTCGTCTCTCTGGTAACCAGGCAAAGTGCGTTTATATTTTTTGTATTATAGATTCAGATATAAATCATCAATTTATTAATTCTGGAAGGTGGGGAACGGAGTGGTGGAATGTCATACGCTTGTGTCACTGCGGCACGGCGTCATCGATTTAAAATGCATTTTTCAATAAATTTATGCACTCGGAATATTCGAAGCCTGATAAAAAAATCTAGTAAGTTTAGCTATGGATGTTGCGCGACTCTAGATATTCCAATGAAAAGTTAAGTATGCAAACGCACCCAACGCCAACGTTACAGCTAATTTGTTTAAAACTTCATTCTGTTATCAAGTTATAAACAAATCTTGTTTTAACTTTTGTATTCATATATAAATGTATGTATACACGTACACCCTGTATCCCGTATGTAAAGAAGGCAGGGGGAGAGTTAGTACACTCCGAATCGCACTTTCCGCAGAACTCTGGAGATATAGCGTGTTGGGAAAACCAAAATATTAAATATTTTATTTCCTCGAGTGGGAATCGAACCTACAACGCGACTGGCGTTTCACGTCACAGTCACACGTTTGTGCCCCTGCACTATGAATGTCGTTTTTTTTGTGAAATAATTATAGCTTCTTATAGCTAGGTAGCGAGATATTTTTAGACAGTTTCCACTGATGTTTTATTTCTAGCATGTATAAAGCTGAACCTTATATATTGAACATACAAGAATATGTAATTTAACTTACCGTTCAAAAGTTTCTTTAGAACTCTCACTTGCTCTGGATAATCTTCTTTCTCTTTTTGAACTATCTTCAACAGGTGATTTTTCTTGAGGAACTTTCAATTCCTTTTCTGTTTTGTTAGTGGACTTTGACGTCTTCACTTCTTTATCCTTCTTAATGGCAAGGTTTATTGGCGAATGGTTGGTATCGGGTTGTCGTTTCATCTCCATATTTCAGCGTGGGTGCACATCATCGCCTTTTGCCTAGAAATAGAAACGTAAAAATAATATTTAATTAGAATTTAATTATAATTTAACATAATTATACCAGAATTCAAGCAGTTTATTATATATATATATATATCAAAAAATATGCAAATATGTAAGTAGGTACATATTGTTGTTATGTAATTATTTGAATTTCTTCATCCTTTTTTTTATGGTAAAGGACACGGCAAACGAGCGTTGCCGGCCTTTAAGGTGGAGTTGGGCGCCAGAGCCCGGCATTACCACTACTTCACACTGGTTTTAAATGCCGGGGGTGGTATTAATCCGGTCGAGTCTGCCCATGCGTGTTGCCATTACTGGCGACGTGACTCTTCCACACGTACTTTAGTCGCCTCTTACGACACCGACAGTACCAGGCTGATCCTATTCTAAGCCGGGATCACACGGTCCTATGGGCAAAATAAAAAGAATAGATTGATTTCATTCCATTAACCCATTTAATTTTAAGTAGAGTTAAAGAACTTGTTTTTGTATACGAATTTACCGTGAACAAATAATCAAAAGAAATAGTAAATAAAACATAGAATAAAGCTGATTACTATCACCGTTACATAAATTAAATGTATTTATTTATTTCATTCATTAAATAATTTATATAATATCATTTTTCTCCATTTCCCCGCACTTTTCGAGACATTAGGTGGTATTCAGTACCGTGTTTTGTCATGTTATCAGGCCGAGAAAATGAAAATATTTCATCTCCCTGAGAAGGAATCGAAACTACAATGTATATAGCGACGATCTCTTTATAAGTAAGTTTAATTTAATGTTACATTTTAAATCTCTTATAACATTACAAGAAAATTTAAATTTGAACAGTTGTAAAAGGCAGATATCTAGAACGAACGAAATAATGCAAACACAGTACTACCCTCTTACAATGACATGATTTTTTTATTTTCAACTGTCGCTCCCTCGGATGTTAGAATAAAGTTTGACTGTAGTCTTTTCTCTTTAGAAATCATAAGTGTCTCTCTATGAAATATTATTTACATGTTTGTTAAATAGTCCTCGAAATTATTTTAGTACATTTGAAGTTAAATATAGTTAATTTTTTGCGCTACATCTAGTTTTAATACCTAGAATAGAACCTAGAATGAGGAAATGAAAATATTATTAAATTAAATTATTTCATGTCTGGGGAATTGAACTCACTGCCGCTTAGTAGCCTCTTACTTGTGCCTCTGCACCACGACCGCGGCCTCAATTGAACAATTTGAAGGGTGTAATCAATAATTTTAAGTAGACGTCAAGTTTCATTAAGCCAACTTCGTGGAAGTTATTTTGGGGACACGACTAGCTTAAACGGTCAAAGTTGATTCTTATAATATATATTGCTTTTGCTAAGAAAAAATAATTCTTTTTCTTAAGAAAAAAAAGTCAAGATGTCGGTGACATAAGGCTTCTGAGGCCTGATATTTGGAGTAACTTTAAATATTTAAGTCGCTGAATTATTTGTTTTTGATTGTGAACTAATGGTCCTTTGAGATCAAAAACTTCGGTACAAATACAGGTACCTAACTTTACTTTATAGTATGAAGAAAATTATATAAAACACTAGCTTTTATCTGTGTCTTTGCCCTTGTAGTCGAATGGAAGTACATATAAAAGTCTATAGCCTTCCAATCGTAAATATTTTTTCAGCTTTATAGTAATAACTACAGATTATTAATTTGACTTAAGAAAATACATAATATATGTATTTTTTATTCTACATATTATTTCTCGGGCAGAGAGAACCCAGCGTTAAGACTCTCCATTCCATATTTCCAAATTTTACAATTGTATTTGTATTGTATTGTATTGTATTAAAATTCAACAATCTTAATTAAAATTGAATCAAGGAACTTAACGCCGCACATTGCCTTGTTAACTAAACGCAGAAATGAAAATGTTAATATGTCATAATTAATTTCCCCGAGTGGGAATCGAACCCTCAACGGTGACGCTCACAGTCACACGCTTGTGACCTCAATCAAAAATAATATAAAATTATTTTATAATAACAAGAAAACACGCAACACCGTAATTATGTGAGAGGCAATTTTAACAATTAACAAATCCATCTTTTCCCAGCGTATTCGTGACCTGAATTACTTTCCACAGTAATATTTCCAAAAAAAAAAAGCAGCAAAAATAATTTGGAGGAATATTTTCACGTACTCGACGACGGTGTCAGACGGTGAAGGACGGAGGCGGAAAGTTCACCATTTTCCTTTTGTTCAGGGGTCGGACGCCACGTACGGTTCTAATAGTTAGTTAATCTAATGTACTTCAGTCGTAATCATAATATGTGTTTTAGGTTATTACAATACGATGTATATTAAAAGAGATAACTATTAATTAAGTTTTTTTTAGAGGCCGTCGAAGCGCTGCGGCACAAGGGTGTGACTGTAACACGATGATTGTGGATTCGATCTCCACTCAAAGAAGTGAAATATTTATTTACGTTTATATTTCCATTTTTTCGCTCTGGTCTCGTCGAGGCGTCGAGTTCTGCCACTCAGCACGCAATGCGTCCAGAATTCGCCAGAATGTGGGGAATGGAGTGTCTTAACACTAGGTTTCCTCTGCCTATCCTGCTGTGAGCGGGATTACAGCGTGAACTGATTCTTAATTTTATGCTTTATAAGTATTTTTTTATTAAATCAAGAATATTTTGTAAATTTAAAGTGTAAAAAGAAAGTTTTCATTATTAACAATTTTAGGGTGCATAATATATAAGTAATGTAATTTTTATCAAAAGTGTTGTAATTTAAAGAATTTATATTTATAAGTAATACGTAATATATTTAGGGCATACAGCAAAGTTATTTTTCAGTACTCGACTAACTATTACGGAGTAATGATAACAGACCTGATAACTAAAACACTTTTATATATTTTCCACGCAAAAATTTTCGATATTTTTAATACTACTTACACGTTTACATATTAAATAAGAATGTTATTCGAAAATAAAAACTATTTTGTAGAAATTGTGAACTTATTTATTTTCTTGAAATGGAAAAAATGTCACTAATCGCCAAAAAGAACGTAACCTCTGTTATAAAAGATATAGGATATATATAGATATAGATAGATATACAGGTATGACTGTACACTGTGTTCGTGGATAATGAAAAATGTTCAAATAAAATAAGCTGTAATAACACGACCGACGTAAATACAGTTTTCAGTTCAGCTCGTTTGTAAGCTTCACTTTTACTCTAGATACGTGAATATATGAATATAACAAATAACTTTTTTAAAAGTTTCACAGTTTTCCCACACGTATAATAGAGTGTCCGTCCTTTCGTAGCATATTGAGCTTAAGTAGCGTAACTCAATTCTATGCATTGTCTTCCCGGAATGGGGAAATAATAATAATGCACATTTAAATAAATATTTCCTTACATCGAGCGGGGATCGAACCCTGTTAATCTGTGACATAATCACAGCCAAAGCGCTATCCGATTGTTGATATTTGAGGGTCTTGGAATTTATATATAAAAATTAAAATAACCTTCATTATTTTTAAAAATACATGTTGAATTATATTATGCAAATTGCAATATTATTTAATAGAGTGTAATGTAAAAGATTTATGCAAATGTTGTAACCGCAGCATCAAAATGAATAGTATTTCCGTATGAAATGTGACCACTAATTATTTTGTCACAATTAACGAGTAGCGCTCGTAATTATGTTTTTTAACTTAGTGAAGTACTCACATAAATCGTTGTAAGTTAAAATTTCATTAAAAAAATTCAGCTTCACGCTGTATCCCGCATATAGGCTAGCAGGCAAAGGGAACCTAGTGATAAGACTCTTCGTTTTACAATTTACGCCGAATTTTCGAGGGATTGCGTGTTATGTAGTGGAAGTCAACGCTGCGCTTTTGCGTGGTAAGAAATGGAATTTAGAAATATATAAAAATCTAAGCGTAGCGGGACTCAAACCCGTGCCTCCTGGTAACTGTTGAAGTGCTATAGATAATTACGTCATATTTTCTTATCAGTGAGCTGTGTCAAAATTCTCCTCCCATAGATAGACATGCTAAAAACGAAAATATATGTTAAGTTTAAAGCATTTTTCTTTCTTTAAGTTCGTGAATAACATAAAAATATTAAAATAATAATTTTGTTTTTCGAATATTTTTTTTAATATTTTTTTTAAGACACCCTATTTTCGACACCACTTCGCTTTGTCTCGACACCAGAGCGAAAAAAATTTAAATGTTAAATATATATATTATTTCTACGAGTGGAAATCGAATCCAAAACCTGT
Organism: Heliconius aoede; assembly: GCA_037355905.1. NCBI lineage: Eukaryota > Metazoa > Arthropoda > Insecta > Lepidoptera > Nymphalidae > Heliconius > Heliconius aoede. The sequence goes on from JBAIZZ010000423.1 coordinate 42,132, forward strand.
TGCGTTCACAGTCACATTTGTTGCCCCTACGACAACAACAAGAATGATACTTTTCAAAATATAATAAATATATAAAACATACGGTTAAATTGTAAATATAACAAAAGATCTAAAGATCTCTCTTTTAGCAGTTTCCCATGATTCAGAGCGGGTCGTATGGAGGGAGGAAATGACGTCGTACGAGCTTTTTAAAAGTTGAATGCCTTTGAAACTTTAAGAAAACTCTACAATATAATGTGAAATATATAAAATACATGTAGGTATATTAAGATAACAGTTTGCTTTCATCCTTTACTGTCCATTTATTAAGTATACGTCATTTAGTTTTTATTTCAAGATATTTTATTAAGCTCGGACATTATCATTTGATATTATGTTGTATAGTGAAAAAAATTATAATATGGAATTTAAAAAAGCAGCAACTTTTGTACTTGGTAATTTTAATACGGTAAATATGATGTAGACTGGAATATCCAAGATTTATGATTTACATACTCTTCATTTGTTTTAGCTTTCACGTAGAGAGAATCTAGTGTTAACACACCCCTTTCCCCACTTTCCGCCGAATATTTGAGATAATACCTGTTATATGGAAAAACACAACGCCGCGGTTTGCTTTGGTGCCAAAGCGAGGAATTAATATAAAACAATTAATTTCTCGAGTGAAAACAAACTTATAACCATCGCGTTTACAGTTAAACGCGATAAACGCGATTTTTACATATTGTTAAAAAAATATCATACTGTAATTAAGTTCATCAAAGCTACGTTAGTTATTATAAAGTAACTTTAAACTAATAACTTTATTTAAAGTGCAATAGCCAGAGTTGTAAGCGCGGTCCAGCCACAATCTAAACTTTTAATTGAATGCATTTATATCAAGTTTTCTTTTTATAGAAAACTGAAACCGTGTAAAAACAACGAATAAAATTGTCTTCAGAACAGAAAACCAATGATTATAGATTTTTATTTTATAATATTTTTGGATGTAGCCCACATATGAGTATATGATGAGAACTTTTAGTAATTTATATAAAAAATATAATATAAAGTAAAAAAAAATTATATAAAGAATATCGGTATAAATTATAATTTAAATCACTATATCACATAAAAAAAAAAAAATGCTTGTTCAAAAATTAAAGTAAAAAAAAATTAAAAATTGCTAGTAGATAGTTAGTTTTAGTACTATATTTCTAAAGAACTATCTTTGCGAACTGTGATTTTAATTTGTAATGTAATTTGATAAGAAATTTAGATTTTCAATTTCATTTAATAACCGTTGTCCATTATATGTAAATTTATTGGACTGCACAATTAAAAATGCATCACTCGAGTCCAGAATATCCAGATTGGATGAACTTTTATATGCTAATTTATTTGACCTACCGCTGTATATAACACGCCTATTTCGGTATCTCTTGGCCTAGTCATGCTAGTCTAAGTTGAAAATAAGTTCAATCCAGTTATATTTTAGGGGTTTTTGAAATAAAAAGCAGACTTATTTTAACTGATTTATTTATGGCGTTTCTACTTTATCTTATTTACTTTATATTTTACTTTATATTAAATTCTTTTTACTTTATTTATATGGAAATATAGTTCGTAGCTTAAATTTCTGTAGTATTTATTATATTATTCACGATTTGGGACCATTTGTGATCTGAATTATAGAAATAATACAGTCGTACGAAATGTAAGATATTGAGAGAGGCTCTGTACCTGCTCGAGGGGACTGTATTGTGATAAAATATTTGGATATCTTTAATATTTATTATACTTTGGGAATATTTTTAACTCAAGTGAAATTACTTTGTGGGCTCGTTATCGTTATCATTAATATACTAGATTTTATATTGTTTTCTTAATTTAGTGGATCTGCGTTTGTAGATTGACCGCGACGCGACCTTTGTAGATAATGATAACTAAGGTTTACCTGTTTCTCTATTTAGCCAGTTGGCATATAATATTCAGTCCAGCTTCACGCTGTATCCTGCATATAGCAGGGTAAGCAGAGGGAACGTAGTTTTTGCCTCGGGTCCGCGAGTGGTAATCAAACTCACAACCGTCGCTAAGGCGGCCTCTAGTTTTTAAAAATATATTTTTAATGAATAAAAGATATAAAGAAAAAAAAAGAAAGAAAAAAAAGCTTATATTTAAGCTTTTATTAATAGTCACATATGTTCTTCGCAGTAGATTTTACACAGCACCTGTATTTATCCTATCGTATCAAAGTGTAATTTGGCGGCGCACCAGGTACCTACTCGTATGTAGGTAACTAAAAGAGTGTCGTCATAGGGAATTTTATCTAACTTTTTCACTTTGTAGAATTCAGTTTACTATAAACATAGATTCTGCGCTTAAAGAAAATAATGTCAATAAATTTGTGAGCTTAGCTTACTTAGTATAGCTAAGTATTACATATTTTTTTGGTTTTCTCTCCGCGTATGGATGGCACTATGTGAAATTGTAAACTCGAATTATATTATATAGACAAAAAAAAATTATTTTATAATATACATTTTTAAATATAAGGAAATTATCTTTTCTGCAGAAATAGTTTATGTAAAGCTCAAGTATCTATTATTATTTCACAAGGATTTATGAGGATTTTCGTTTTGATGTTTCGTTATACATAAAATGTGAATACTTCTTACACAAATAAAATTAGAAACACACTGATACTTGTTTATAGTTAAATAATACATAGTAATATTAGTTAATAGTATTTAATTAATACAATTTCACTGATTTCGTTTAATAATAATTATTATATTATAGCTTCACTTTGTATCCCGCATATAGCAGGGGAGGCATATTAACACTAGGTTCTAGTGTTAAGATACTTCGTTCTCCACTTTCCACCGAATTTATTAGACATTATATCTTCATTAAATAATTAATTTACTCTTTGTGTACATATAATTTACTGAATCATCCACTGTACTCTATGCATGTGTCACTAAAGGCTTACGATTAACTTACTGCAGCGACTCTAGAGTCGAGCAGAATATATTGTTGTTATATGTAACACATCTGAGACAGCTTTATGCTATGTGGACATAACTAATTTATATGCATGTGGGTCCATGTATAAATGGGTATATGCTATATTCTATATTCTCTTGTGTTAGAGATATACTGAAATTAATATATCTTGAAAAAAAAAATATTTATTTTTTAACTTAAGTTAATTTATAGATATCTTTTATTTCATACTTTTAGGAATCGATATAAAGGAATACGTACACTGACTGACATGTAACAAAATCTACACGATAGAACACGATATAATTTTATAAAATAACCTTAGTTTAATACGTGTTTGTTTTTAAATTCTTCTAGGAATAATATAATCTTTCACGAGCAGTGAATTGAAATTTAAACCAGTGTGGAAGTAAAGTAATAATATTAAAATTATTAGTTTTTTTATGTGGCCCAAAAAAAGATACCAACTGAATCTCCTGAAATACATAATTAAAATAGATTTAATCGATAGATTTCTCTTAAACTAAGCTCAAATAGCTCTAAAGTAAAAAAAGCGACGCAAATCCGTAAATTTCTGCTCTGGGACCAAGGATTGGGTTGCCTAGTGTTAAGACACTCCGTTCCACACTTCCCGCTGAATTTTAATTCGGTGATTCGATTTCAAGATATTGTAAAAGTGTTTCAATGATCTTAATGTATTTATAAAATCTTTGACATGTCTGAAACTCGATAGCAGTTAGCCAAAAAAAAAGAATAATTTCATTATATAAAACTACTTTCGAGTTATATAACTCGAATTATTTTTGTGCATTTCCATTTGTGTGTGTGTAAACTATAATTATCGTCATAAAAGTATATTAAATTTTGGAAACTCTACTGTGCTATCGGTTTTTTCTAAAAGTTTGTTCATTACTTTCACATAGCATGTTTGTTTCACATAGCATAGCATGTTAAATTTTAAAATTTTTCAATTCAGTTTTTGTACACACAGACACATATTTCCGTATCTTTTCCACATGTTATTATAGTTTCGTGTATGTGGTAAGTACCTCATTATTTTTAGCTTAACCCTTATCCTGCATATGCTAGGATAAGGATAAAAAACCAACTAGAGGTTCCGTTTGTCAATCTAAACCTAAACACAGTGGGTATATTAAATTAAAAACCGAGAAAATATATTAGATACAAAATCATCTTTCCTTTACTAGATTGTTAAAAATTTTATAAAATGAATTCTCTTTAAACATCTTGGTGAATTCCATTTTCCATCGAGAAATTCAATTTCAAAAACGAATGGGCGAAATTTTTCATACTTATTTTAACTTTATCTAATTTCGAAAACTATTGACGTGGAAGAAACAATTGAAAACACTGTAGGAAATTGGAAGATTTTGCTCTTTGTGTGATCAGCGGCCGTAGTTTCACATGATTTCCGTACATATTTGATTGATATCATCAACAAATATGGGCTGTTGTTGGCAGTTCATGATAAATTTTGTGTAATCTTACACACAATTTACAAACAGTACTATTAAAACTGAAAAATTGAAAGAAACTAGCAAATATATTTTGGAAAATCTAGCGTGTTATCGGTTTTTCTAAAAGTTTGTTCATTACTTTCAATAGTAGGGTGGGGCTAAGGGAACCTTGTGCTTAAATTGAACTGAAAATGGGGAACTCAATTCCTCGTTTTCTGTCCAATTTACGAGTCATTTTGGGTTCATTCAACACCACGTTTCTTGTTGCCAACGCCGGGATATGATAATAATTACTTTACACTTTAACCATTATTATTAAAAAATGGTCCCGAATAATATATTTTCTTCTATATAAAAAATACTTACAACTTATATATTAAGGTATTTCAACAATAGGTATAATTAGTAATTATTTGCTCCTAAATTGGCTATTTTTATAAACCGAAAACATATTAAAAGACAAAATATAAGTATTACGTTTGTTTAAAAAAGTTTCTTAGTCCACTTTAAAAAATTACTTATTATAAAATCTTTTGAAGCTAAGTTACTCGCAAATTAAACTTTTGGGCCAACAAGGACTGTAACGAGGATTGTAATGTAAAAATTAAATAAAAATATTCCCCTATCCTACAAGCCGCAGTGATTTGGCTAAATGAAATATCCATAAAGATACCCACAAAAATTATTTGCTAAGGAAATTCAATTAAAATGCAAATGTAGCGCCGCGGCTGACACCGGCACTTTACTTCTATGAGTTTAGGTCAGGGAATTCAATTTGCCTAAAAGCTATAAGTGTTATTAATTTATCCTAACCGTGTACGGGACTATATTTCCCCATATAATACCCACTCGAGGAATTTTGAATGAAATTTCGGAATGAAAGTTTCTTTGTGAGAACGGAGACATTAATACAAAAATAAAGAAATAGTAGATGAAGAAAAAAGTAAAAATAAATTTATTGTACTCAAAGTTAAATTGTATGAATACATCACAGCAGGAAGCAACGTTGTGACAGACGTCACTGAAAACCAAGAATTAATGTTTTTTTACTAACAGTATTTCTAATTTTTATTATTTCTTTATAGAAATTTATTATTGTGTAAAGGATTCCAAGACTGACCCAGGGAACAAGTTTCCTGGTGTGTGTTCCTGGTCTGTGTGTGTTCACAACTATAAACCCCGCTAAATGCGGGATACAGCGTGATGGTGAAAAGAAAAATATGAAAGATTTGTGTGAATGTAAATGTAGTGTAAAATTTAAAATCTATGCTCAGCTTTACAAACCTGACGAATTCGTTTGGCTAATTTTTTAAGTTTTTTTTATTTAAATTTTTGTTGGTATAAATTGAAATAAAATAAAGAATAGTTAATAATATTTGAATGACGAAAAGAATAATAAAAGTAAAATAAGTTTTCTTTTCAGATAAAAATGTATACTGTTGCCAATCTACCTTTTAGAGATGAATAGCATCTCATAAGCCTTAAATACAGACGATACAAACCTTAAATGTACATATATTGGAGATGTTTTACTATCGAAAGTCTTATTTATAGGACGCTATAAAAACCCTTTTACGTATGTGTAATCCAAAACCAGGGGTTATTGAGTACTTTGGTGATGTAATATGTATTATTTATATTCCAGTAGCGTATTCGATTTCGCGTTGAATTTACCTCACTATTTATGAATTCTTCACGCTGTATCCCGCATACAGTAGGGTACGGTAGGGGAACCTGCTTCTCTATTTTCCGCAGAATTCTAGAGGAATGGAGAAATGAGTCGCATAACGCAATGCCGCACTTTTCCTCTAGATAAAAGTAAAGAAATGAAAATATTGATTTCATCAATTCAATAATATTTAAAAAAATAAAATTTTCCTTTGCTCTGGGATCAAGACAGAAGCCCGGCGTTGAATTGCCTACTTTGGACATCTCCAAGTTAATGGTGGTTGATTTCTGAAAATTTACCACAAAAAATTCAAAGTGTGCTAAAAATGATATTCAATATAAACAAACGACTTTACTAAGTATTGGACGGGCGCAATCAATACCGTTAAGTTAGAAATTAAGCTTCATTGAGTTGTAAAGTACGTCGAAGTAAACGCTGGGGACCCCGATCGCCTTAACTGCTAAATGTTGATCGTATAGTAGTTGTACCGACGGGCTAATGTAAACTTTGTTTCTATAGAAATTAAATATAATTTTACTCATTCTTTAAGAGTGTGTGAAAAAGCCTACAGCTCGTAAAGTAGCCACTATAAAGATATTACATTTTTTTCAATACAAACGTCCTAATAAGAGAGGAATGTCTCTAACACTAGGTTGTGCCGTTCTATGTGCTTGATAGAATGGCAAAAGAACTATATTAAAGCTACCATTTAAATGCTATTTAGTTATACAATTCTAAAGATTTAGGTGTAATTTAAATGCAATTAAGTAGCGAAGCGAGTAAGTCAATCCAGTGTAATACTGCAACCAAAATAGGAGAGCAAGAGATATAAATTTAAATAAATATATCCTTTCCTCGACTGTCCTCTATAAAAAAAAACTATTTATTTTTCAATCAATAACGTAAATATTGAAATTGGAAGAATTTTTCTTTCAAATACCAATATTTTTATTTGACTTATATTTTTGGTTGACTTTTTCAAACACTTTCTTAGTGAAAGGAGTGTTTTAATAGAAAAAGAAAATTTCTTCCCTTCAAATTCAGTACTCTTATTCTTGCAGCTTGTATTAAAGAGACGCGAATCTGGTTTTTTTATTTTACAAGTGAATATACTCCATATCATTATCGATACATCCGAGGCGCTATAGGGCGTCAGAGCGTGTAAGCGTAGGCTCGGTTCCCGCTCGGGACGCATTTGCCGCCGCAAGCAGCCACTATTATTTTATATTATCTTAGTGCTTGCACTTTTTAAGAATTATGAAAATAAGTTGTCCGTGATTTGAAATTATCAATCTGTTGACAAATGCACTATAATAAAAATATATGTGACATGTGGGAGAATCCGCGAGTGGGCCGCTGGTTATAAACTAAGAAACACGCTTTTCTATGCTGCCTGTGTTATAGACTGCAGGACTACAAATTATTTTATTCTGTTCTATTCTCAGTCTATGTCGTTACGAGCGTAACCCTGCTGAGTTCGGTATATAGCGTGACTATGATCTGTGCTATGTCTATGACAATAGCTAAATAATTAAAACAAATCTTCTACGTGAAGTAAATATATATAATAAATTCTAGCCGTTAGTGACGGCAACTATAATAAATCCTACCCGCTTTGTGGGCACCATTTGGTTCAAAGCTCGAAGCACTCAGCTTAAAACACTGTCCCAATATAAAATGTCACTCATAATGTTTAAGTAAATCCAAACCTTTCAGGTATCGCTGGTGATTTGTGATAAGATTCTTAGGCTACAATATTTTGTGAAGAGATTTTTCTTTGTAAAATATGTTAGCTTACTGTAAGAAAGAAAAATCTGTCTTAAAGTAATATTTTTTATTATATTTTGTTTTGTTAGTATGTGGAATTCAAGGATAATCCGTTCCGCACATTGCACCCAAATTACGAGATAAAGCACGCTTAATGGGTGAACTTAATGTCACAATATAAAAAATTCAGCGGCAGACGGGTCCAAAAGCTCCCAAGAACACTCTCTATCATAAATGGGTGAACGCCAAAGCTAAGATAACCTTAAATTACAACGGGAACCCTACAAAGGAATTTCTGTTTTGTCATTTTAAATGTTATTTAAAATGCAATTAAGTAATGCAGGCGAATAGTGAGTGTTAGGTAAACAGGATGCGATATTGAAGTGGCGAGTAAATGGGTGACTCGCTTTGACTCTGTAGAACACGGCCACCGGTGAACGCGTCAGATGTAAGTTTATTTAATTTACTACGTTAAAACTATTTTAACAATATTTATCGCAAATGTCGCTATGTATCTACATGTATGTACCTTTCAGTTTGTTGCACTTAGGTAGGTACTAGAGGCTTCAAATTGGATGTAGAAATTAAAAAAGATAACGAAAGATAAGAAAAATAGCCCATTGTTCTGAAAACCCATATATATTGTATGGTTTCTTTTGCTTCTATGTTTGTGATATTTGTCTTGATTAAATACAAATATGTGTCTATTCCCGGGTGATCAATTATTAATATAATAAGATTTTCTCTTATTTAATATAATGTACTTATTCTGCTTCGCATTAGTATTATCTACCTAAAGAACAAAGTTTTTAACCATTTCAGAATATAGAAAATCAATTTACTATATAAATTTTGGAAGAAAATTACTAAATTGTAGTCAGAAATTGTATGAAACTCCTCTATTATATTGCTGACTGACAATGTATGAAGTATAAAGTTTTTGTATTCAAGTGATGAACGGCTGTAAACTTATATATATATATATATATATATATTTATATTTAACCACACAAATATCATCAAAACCTTGAATATGCTACATAAAAATAAAAATACAGAAGTTTCATATGTGAACAAGTAAGTGTTGATAACAACAATAAACGCTCGTCCCGAACCCGTCGACACCTCATTACGTAAACAGCGAGCTTCCTAACGCGTCACTCTGCAGCCTCTGACATAACCTCTTTTCAAAATACTTCTGAGGTTCACGAAGAATTTTAACTTTAAATCGATCCACCAATGTAGGTCAATTGTGGAATGGCAAGGCGAGATTTCTTTATTTGAGATATTGTGACGTACAATGTAAATATCAATAGTAATGGTGTTGCGAATCGATGGCTTTTGAAATAAACCTAAACTTGTTAAATGCGAGTTGGATTCGCTCACTGAGACTTCTGAGAGTATGCCGGTCAGCCGGTCAACGGGAAGTACAAGTTATAAAGTTACTTGTTAAAACTAAAACGTTCAGGCGATGTTGAGTTCTGCTACTCATGGGGATATGGGGGAAATGGGGGAACTGACTTAACATTTACCTTTTCCCTACTCTGCTATGTGCGGGATACAGCGTGAAGCTCAAAATAATTAAATATTACAATGACATCAGATTAGAGATTCATCCTGGCTTTATTTGCACGAATAGATGATAACATAATAATTTCTAGTATTTCATATTGTGATCATCAAGAAAAGTTTCTCAGGATGATGATTAATTACTTTTTATCTTGAGATCGTGTGGAGGTATGAAATTGAAATTATGGATATTAATAACGCCGTCTTGGCACAAGGCACAAGTGCCGTCCCATTCGAGAGCATGAAGTATTAAAAAAAACTTTATTCAGGCTGTATCATGCAAACAGCAGGATAGGCAGAGGGAATTTAGCGTTAAGACACTTCGTTCCCTACTTTTCACCGAATTCTGGAGGCACTGCGAGATGAGTCGCAGAACTCAACGCCGCGCTTTGTCACGACACCAGAGCGAAGCAATGGAAATATAAATTTAAATAAATATTTCATCTCTTCGGTTGGGGATTGAACTCACAATCAATCGGTACAGTCACACTTTGTGCCCCTGCGCTACGCCTATTTCCTCGCCCTGGCAACCAGGTAAAGAGTTCCGCTACTCAACACAAACTGCTACGAGAGGGATATATCTCTAAAAAAATGGTCTTTGTTAATATATTTAAATCTGTAATGTTAACAGTAGGCATGCTTTTCAATCACGACAAACAGACGGTATCTGACAACAACTTATTTATTTATAAGACCTGCAGTCTACCTGTCCGCTACCTGTTAAACCTATGTCAATTAATATCAGAGTACGTCAGGGGCCAGTTGGAAGCAATTAACCGAGATCATACCTATCCTGAACGCTCGACCGGCAAATTAAATCGTGGTCAAAGCAAATCCGATTTACTTCTGGCTTATGGGTTTTGCCAGTTTCGAATGTAGACGTGTGTTTGTGTAAAGGATATATCTCAGCTTAATGCTGTCTACTTCATGCTGTATCCCGCACAGCAGGATAGGCAGAGGGAACTTAGTGTTATTATAGTTTGTGGCGTAACCCAACGCCGGCCGATGCCTCGACACTAGAGCGAAGGAATGGAAATATAAATTTAAATAAGATACGAGCATTTTTTGCATAATTTTTGCTGTATTTTGTATGAAATTCGCCGCGTTATCAATTCTATGGAGTACATCTCGTTGATCTTACGTATATAACAGATTATATTTACTTTTATTACATGATTTATATAACACATTATTATTACACTTATATTACAATAAATATATAAACAATATTCATCTGCCCAAATCTATGTCAACTATCATTTATCAAGTTGTATTTCCCGTTAATCTACAATCCTGAAACTGATACGGAACCCAATGTAAAACTCCAACTCGTACTTGAGCAATTTTTTACTATAAACTAATAAAAACTACCTATTTATATGTATACCATTACGTAGTTTATACATTCATCCATCCATTCATTGGTCCTCAAAAAAGAAACCAATTATATGAAAAATATATGTAACAGTGTTTGTGTATGTTATACAAACTTAGCCATAGTAAATGGACATAGGAAATAAATATGCAAATTTCTACACAGCCGGGTTATATTTTAGAGTGAAGTGGTAGGCATTGCATCAATTCCGAATCACGGCCCAGCAGACAGACAATCGACCTATATTCTAAGTTTATTTGAGGTGCTTAGAACAAATATAATTATACTTTAGTTGAAAATAAAATAAAATATTATAAATAAAAATAAAATAAAAATTTGATAGACTTTATAATAACTATGCGATTTCCCGGAATAGAGTTATGACTTTACTAACGCGTGGCTTTGCCCGCTTGGAATATTTATTAAATATATTTATGAAATTATTTTCAACGTAGAGGGTGAATTCACGATAAATCATGAAACATGTGCTTAATTAAATATTCTTAAGACCTTCAGGGTTAAAATTTATCTGAATCCCTTCATAGTGGGTGTTCAAATTATGAAAATAAACATCTGTCACAGCGATTACGGTCGTGCTTGCGTCTATAATTTAATCAGTGGGAACTCAATTCGCAATACCTCCTGAATTCGCCGGAAAATGAGGAATAAAAAGGAGATAAGTAAAACTCTTTAATCTACGAGTAAGAGAAGAGACAAACTTCTAACATGCCTTTATTCGTTTCCGAAATCAATAGGGATGTTCATATCTACTGTTGTTATTATTATTCATTATTATTTTATTTTTTCATTCTGGGACCAAGGCAAAAGTCCGGTGTTGAGTTCTACCACCCAACACGCAAGGCTTACAATAATTCGACGGAAAATGGGGAACGGAGTGTCTCAATAATAAAATTCCTCTGTCTACCCTGTCGCGGGATACTGCGTGAAACTGATAATTTAGTTTCTTTTTATTTTTCAAAGGCACAAACCTACTTTAAACATTACGGCTAACGTTGCCTTAACCCTTAACCCTTTCAGCGAGATAAATTTCAGTATCTTATCATTATGCTGCGTAATGTCCTGTGAAATACGACTTACTTGGAATTTCTTCATAAATTAAAGGGACCGAAACAGCTCGTGTTTATGTTTACAAGCTGTGAACATGTCAATGGGAGGTTATTTAGAGCGAGTAGTGATAAATTAACGTAATAAAAAACCCCTTTTATCCCAGACCGTTACAGAATTAACTTAAGGGTGTATTTTAAATGGAAATTGTGAAAACTACTATTCAGCGTCGTATGCTTTTCTGACTTCATTGTTTTAATATTGTATTTTTATTGATTTAATCTACTTTGAAATGTCTAGATAAAATTATTAAATATTTGGTATTGATAAAAATGAACAACAGCTAGCACTAAGTTCCTGCTAGCTGTGTGCCTTCGCTGCATGCATATACGAGTATGTGGGATGCAGCGCGAACTGAAAAAAAATATAACCATTCTCGTCACCAAGTTTACTTAGAAAATTCAAAATTACCCTTTTATAGACAAGAAGACTTAAACCTTAAATCAAATTAAGTAATTTTTTTTTTTTTCTTACTAATACACCTTACGACAGTACTATTAACATTATAAACGTGTTATAATAAAAGCTCTCGTATTCAGAAAAGTTTAATTAAAGCTCAACCAAGCAACATGTAAAACACACAATTATAAATCCAACTTAGAAACATCACAGCACTACGAGTATGTAGGTCGGGCACTCGACCCCGCGCCTCATTCAACATTTATACGCATTGTTTTAACTGCACCACAGCGGCCTTACTTGACGAATAATGATCCATATGTATAAATATACAATATATATTAAACTATTAGTAAACTCGTGTAAAAGAAGGTAGCTGTAGGTGGAAATGAAAATAAAAGCAATGGAATTGTGTCAATTGGGGGTAGTTGCTTGTAGGCAACGGCCCTTATCGGAAGGGAAGCTTAGTATTGATAGTAGGCGATACTTACGTAGAACATCTATCCGAATAATTTTAAAAACGTTAACTGCTTCCAATTTCTAAAAATACATATATTGAGAAATATCACTATTTGAAATAAAACTCTCTTGACGCTCTCTTAAGGGCGTCGTCAGTGGCACAGCGAGGATGGTACACGCGACAGCTTGTACCAAGGATTCGATTATCGCTTTAATTTTTATTTTTATTTTTTCGCTCGAGAGGAGGGAGGAGGGACTTCTTTGGTGGAAAGTGGAGAAGGGAAGTATATGTATGTATAAAATGGAACCTCATGATGTAAAATTTTTACTTATATCTACTGGTTGTGCACTTAGAGATATGTAGGAAGACCCTTCTAGTCTTTCAACACTCCTTTAATGGACAATAGAATTTTGTTTTAACCGTAGCTAGAAAGTTTTTTTAGTCTGTTACTTTTTATAGGTAAGTCGACATGGCACATATTTATTAAAAAAGAAACATTACAATGTCTTGGAAATTGATTGTTTAATAATATTTCTTTTTATGTTTTGACAAAGTTTATTAGAGAAAATAATGCCTTATTTAAGAATTGCATATTTTTTATACTATCGGCTTTATCTCATATATATGTCACAGATGTTGATTAGTTTACGAGAGGCCGGTGACCCGTATAGATCGATACGTTTCTCGTAATCGTGTTTTCGTTTGAGTTCATTATCTTAATGCAATTCTGAAATATTTTTTGTTAATAAAATTTATTTAATTAATTATTGGTCTATTTCTTGGCTTTTCTTTCACATAATGCTATATTGAAAATGGCCTAATTTATATTATTAATAGGATAGTAGAAAATAATAAATAAAATATAAAGTAATTATTGCTAACAGCATTGGAACAGTGTGACGTGCACGCTGCACAGATGCTGCAATGCAATTATTACAGTTCAATTGAGAGTAATTATCGAGAGTATCTGGTGAGCGCCCGCCAGCAAATAGATTAGCTGGAATCAACTGGGAGGAATATGCTCTAACTATAGAAAAAAAGCATAACAAACTTATAATTGTAATGCATTTCATACAAAAATGAGTGCATTAAATTTAAGTTTATCATCTTTTATAAATTATACTTCCCGTTGAAATACAATCCTGAAATTGATACGGAACCCTCAGCGATGCGAGTCCGATTCGCATTTGACCGGTTCTTTGCTTTTTTGACAAAAACTCGTGTAAGTGACTTAAATTAATAGAAAATAAAATCTCCACTCCTATGCAGTCGCGTAATATTGTTTGTGTTACTATAACGATTCCCAATTAATCTGAGTGTAGAGTAGATCTGAGTGTAGATAAACCTGCAGCGGATCTCTTATTTCTGGCACACGCCCAAATTAAAGTACTGAATCCAACTCTATGTATTTTCACATAGAGAGGGCAAAACAGTGTAAAGCAAATGTGAATGTATAAAAGAAAATATGTTATATGAATATGTTATTTGTACAAAATAAAGTGATTCGCTTTTAATCTTAGTATTTAAAAGTAACAATTTTTTCACGCTCTATCCCGCAAATAGCAAAGAAGGCAAAGAGAAGCTTGAAATCTTTCCTATTAAGAAATTCTCGGTCCTCATTTTCTGCCAAATTGTGAGACAATGAGTGCAGAATGGCAGAACTCTATGCCGCGCTTTTCCTAGGTACCAGAGCGAAAAATATTAAATTTTCTTTGGGCTGGAGTTGAACCCACAACCTATCGCCTTTACAGCCGCACACGTGCACCCCTACGCCACGACTGGCGTCTAGTTTTTGTTTTTGGTAAAGAAATTTTTCATAAGATATTATACGTATATACAACTTTGTCTAAACTAAGCAATGCATAAAAAACCGATAAATTATATGAAATAATGAATTATTATTATTATTTATATTTTAAAATTAAAATATAATTACAAAGCCACATGAAAAACATAGTGATTGATACATACAAGCATAAAAAAATATTAAAGCATGTAGTAATCACTACGAGTATATAAGTAAGGCATATTCATGCAAAAACATAGGTACATAAATCCCTGTAAATCGGATGATCCGGCTAACGTTACCATGGTTACCATGAAACACGAGCTTTCTGTTCAATTTTTATTTACACGTACAAAGCCTCATACTATTTTTATATTTGCTTTTCAGTGGTTTGATTTTTACTAAAAGCCCGGTGTTGTATGGATCCACTCAACACGCAATGCTTCGAAAAAATCCGGGGAAAGTTGAGAATGGAGTGTCTTAACGAGAAGGGAGTGTCTTAAGTAATGTTAAATAAGTGGTTCCAAAGTTTGTCCTGCCTTCCTTGCTACAGTCGGATACAGAAAAAAAAAACAGCTTCACGTTGTATCCCGCACACAGCAAGGTAGGCAGAGCGAACCTAGTGTTATGACACTCCGTTCTCAATTTTTCCCGAATTCTGGGGGCATTGCGTGTTGAGTGGCAGAACTCAACGCCGTGCTTTGCCGCTGCGCCACGACGACCTCGGGATACAGCATGAATAAAAAAAAATAACTTTCTACACCAGTGTGTACCTCTTATTATTTTTAATCATTTGTTGAAATTCTAATAACTTACAAGCAAACAGTCTGTGTTATTTTACACCTTAATATCAATGACAGTAGAAACGTAAAACCTTTATTCGATTTAAAGAGGGAATCACAGATATTTATGTGCGGGATACAGCGCAAAGCTGAAAATAAAAATGTATACATGAATAGATAAACACGCACGGTAAGAACGGATAAACAGATATATAAAAAGCAATAGATTTGCGTCTTCTTGTTATATTTGTAATACTATTACTTATATTTAATTTTATATATATGAACAGTTTGTTACTGTATTGTTATATTGTATTATATAATATATACATTTGATTGTCAAATCATTGGAAATAATAAATATCCAGAAATCAACTAAATATAGCTTCACGCTGTATGAAGGCATCGCGTGTTGAATGGCGGAACTCAACGCCGCGCCTTGCCTCGATACGAAGGAAATACGAAATATTTTACGTGCTGCTAAATATTTAATCAAAGCACCAACAAATTGAATATTTACACGCTTGTGTCCCTGCACCTGTATTTTTGCTTTAACTGAATATAAATAAAATTACTAAAATATTATCAAGTACTGTCGTACAAATTTAGTAAAAGTTTCTAAATTCGATTTTAATAGACGTACTCGTGTTTTAACTATGACACCCTTGTAGCGCAATAGAGAAGTTACAATAAATAATAAAAGACGTATACCATTAAAAATATTTAATGTTATGAAAAAAAAAGAATATAGATCTAGACTTATTATATTATAAATAATAAAAAAAAAATTCGATGATTTTGAAAATCTTTGTAATATATATTAAAGACGTAGAAACGAAAATGCAAATGTCATCACAAAGTGCAGGTGAAATACATTTTTATTAAGATTCATTTTTATACTCAAGAGCAGTTATACAAATATCATATTAAAGAAGATAAATTGAAAAGTTACGAATCAAATTTCCACAAATATCCTGAATAAATCAAACATGTCCACAGTCACATTCATTTTGAAGCGTATTCATGCGGTTTACAATTTAGGCGGCACACATTATATATTCGCGGGAGCGAGCTCCAGTAAGAACATCTTCACCTTTTAAATATTTAACCAGCTGTAAACCGTGACAAGTCGCGGCTTCGAGCTTTTATCTGAACTTATTTTTATATTGTCATTTTAAAGTCTATTTTTTAATTACAAATAAAAATTTACAGAGTACAAAATCACTTTAGGTTCTTTTTTATCTTAATTACCTATAGGTATTTTAATATTTGTTTTTTTGTCATCTGATATACGATACGAAGAAAGCTATGAAAAGAACAGCTATTAATTACTTGTTAGAGAGAATTAGAGACTAATAATTATTACGCAGTTTACAACGTACACTATTAATATTACAAACAGTATAACATCAGCGTGACGCTGCCAAGGTAGTGAGTTCTATTCCCATTTGGGGGTGGTTAATATGAAATTATAAAGATGCATAAAGATATTATGTTTAGCAGTGGGAATAAGTAATAATTATTTTTTGCGTCACACTTTATTTGTACAAGGCAGGGTAGGCTGAGGTAATCTGGGCACATAGTGTTAAGGCTCTCCGTTTCGATTAAGACACTTTTATGCTCCTCTTTCCGCCGAATTATAGAGGCAAGTGTCGGAACGGTAACGAAATAGAAACATTTGATTTTCTGGAGTCGGAATTGAACCCATAACTGTTGCACGCTTGTGCTCCTACACTATGACTGGCTGTCCAGGCAATGCAATTATGTAATTTGTTAAAGAATAAATAAGATATCTTTGATTGGATTAACGAACCGTTAAGTGAATTCAGCCTGTGAACACGCTAACCTATATACGATCTCATACAAATCTTTTATTATAAACGGAGTACACATTGAACCGTATTTGTCTTACTGAGACAAAACGCTTTCAGAATATATCAAAAGATTTCACTTCATATATTTGTTTTTAGAAACATATGAAAGTAGTCTACTAAAAGTACACGGATATGAATTACGTACGGTTTGGTATTAAGACAATCCGTTCCCATTAAGACACTTCCGTTCCCCATTTACCATCGAATTCTAGAGACATCGTGCGTTGTGTTGAATTAAAATATTTCAAGCATTCCCAGGATTTTACAAAAAAAAAAACAAACATGAAATCCCTACTAAATTCAAAGAACATAAGCATGGAGAACTAGGATCTTCTGTTTTTAGAGTTAATATTTTGAAGCGTAATAATTACTAATATTCTAAACATTGCCTACATCATATAAATATTGAATTTGAATTTGAGGCCGCGCGGCTCCAATGACACCTGTTACGTTCGTCAAATTTACAATACCAGGTAAGAGTTAATTTACACAAGTACGTATCTAACCGTATTTTTTTCTTTACTTTCTTAATATAGAAATAAACTATTCTTTCAATGTATTGTTGTATTCAAAACGATGACTACAAAAATGACATCAATAATAATTATTTCTTTCTGTTTAATCGAAGCGGTCTTTTGTCTTTGAAATGAAATATGTATTGACGAAACAAAGATCAGAAACAAAACAGTCAATAGGTCTATTTGATTTGACCTGAATCATGAAAATATAATTTTCTATTATTTACTATTATTTGCTGCTTAATAAAAATAATTATAACATGGATATAAACCTGATAATGTAGTTTGTTATTATAAAGCAGGGTGGGCATGGCATAAGCTAGTGTCAAGATATTTAATTTTCTGCTTTTTGCCAGAATTCTAAATATTAGATATAGCGTAATAATGTAATATATTATTCCAATGTAGGACTCATATTTTGTTCTATGATTAATTTTTTCTATGTTAAATAAATTTATATTTAATACTATATTAAAATAGGTAAAGTAGGTGTAGAATATTATTTGATTCTTTGCAGAATATTCAGATCAGAACGAAGACGAAGTGTCGATAAATAAAACTGTTAAGTATATGTAATAAAAATGCAAATGTGCTCTCACGACGCGGCTGCTGTCAGGTAGCTTATACGAGTTGGTAAAAGAAGTTCATTTTCGTTCGATTTAAATTACTTTCTATATTCTCTTTATTTTATTTTCTCGTTATATCCTGCACATAGCAGGGTAGGGAAAATTTGGTGGAAACTAGAGAATCAGGAACATAATATCTAAATACTAGGTTCCCAGTTTCCCTCTGTCTTCCTTGCCATGTGCGGGATACAGAGTGAAGCAAGAAAATATAAATTATAACACGAACACTTATCAGCGTGTTAAATAATCCCATAAGTAAAGCGGACGAGGTCGCCAGCGGGTTTCGAGTCAGACTTATATACAACCATGTAACTAGAACTTAGCGTTACCAAGAGAGTTGTAAAGCTAGTTAGTTCAGACGCAGAAGGAATGCGCTATGTTAAATTATCTAAGTATAACTCGTACCTACCTATGTAAGCTTATATAGTCATTCTTGTTACATGTTTCCTTAGTAAAGTTAAAAAATATATAGTAAATATTGACTGTCATTTATTAATTTCAACTTAGTTTTTCGGATCACGCTGTATCCCGCATTATACATATATATAACTTAAAAATATTGTATGTATAACTTAAAAATATTAAACTTAAAATATCTTGAGTTAGGACCTATTCTAGTGGCAGAATTCAAAGCTGGCTTTGTCTTGTTATTATAAAAATGGAAATATTTCACTCTACCAAATGGGAAATCGAACACACAACCTACGCTACGATGGTCTCAAATGTAATTTAAATAATAGCGCATAAGGAAAAGAGCATTTAGTGGTCCATTACTTTCTTCTTCTGTATCTACTCCTCATCTTGAGAAACTGTACATTTAGTATCCACTGAAATCTCTTTAAATTTTAGCTTAAAATTTTTAAATTAAAAATTTTAATTAAAAATTTAAGCTCGCTTTAAATTTTTAATTTTTCACGAATTTAACAACTTTAATTATTAATAATGAAATGGAAGTATGTATATTTGTATATGTATCTATTTCTATATTTGAATATTTTATTAAGTAATTACGTTTGTATTTCCATTTCTTCGCTCTGGCGTCGAGAGAAAGCGTGGCATTGAGTTCGGCCACTCAACAGGCAATGCCTCCAGAATTGGACAGAAAGTGGGGAACGGGGTGTCTTAACACTAGGTTTCCTCTGCCTAGCTTCTATGTGGGGTACACAGCGTCAAGCTAATTTAATTTAAAGTTAATATTACATTTAGTTAGCTTCATCCGGCACATATCAGAGTTGATAGATGGAACATTAACTTCTCCGAACCGCTACGAACTCACTTTCTGCCGAAGAGTTTCTGCTGCGTTGCGTGTTGAGTAGTGAAACTCAAGACCGCACTTTGCCTCATTAATGGAGCGAGGAAATGAAAATATTTATTATACCATTTCTTTGAATAATAATCAAACCCACAATCTGTCGCGTTTACTCTTGTGCTGTATTATTTAAATGTGTAATATAATGCATGTGTATAACGTGTAAATAAGTCTATTATAAAAATAAATGTTAAATATGCTAAGAAAACGTTTTAAGCAATAAGCGTTCCGCAAGAACTTGGAACTACTCGAGGATAAGTAGAGAATTTTTCCTAATACATTTTCTGGATCCTTTGTACTTAAAATAAATATGGCACTAGCCGCGAGGAAATTATAAATATTTCGGTTTTCTGGGAAGAAAAGTTAAAGTTTGGGAGTAGAATATTTTTGTTCATTTTAAATCATTCGTGATATACTTATCAATAGATTTGTGTATACATTTGCAACTCTAAAAAGTGCCAAAAGTAAAAAAGTAAAGTAAAAAAAAGTCTAAGAAGTGAGGCATCTGATGAAGGGGTTCTGGCTAAGCTAAGCCTGAATTTCAGAAAACGCTCGACACGTCCTATTTTTGTACGGAATCCTCGGTGTGAGAGCCCAACTCGCGCTTGTCCAGTAGTTCTTATTGAGCTGAGCGAAGCTCTTACTGGTCTAAAGTGTGTTTCGTTGTAATGCTGCTCCTTCTAGACCGTTAAACCTACAGCTCTGAAATGTTGCAGGAACGTTGTGGACGACATGGTGAACCCTGCGCAGTAGTTTGCTTAAGTAAGGGGTTCGAACCCATAACCGTTTCGTTACAGTCACAGCCTTGCGCCGCTGCGCCACGACGGCCTAGTAAATATTTGAATGCACAAAAGGCCTGAATGCACAAAAAATGTTATAAAAATTATTTTTAATATTAATAAATGTGGCTACATTTCCATGTAATGCAGTAAAATCTTGTAAATCCAAATAAAAATTCACATGACATGGATTCTAGCCAACTGGCAGCTTTAGTGGAGGGAATGTTACACATTTCCTACTAAAAGGAGACTTCAAGAGATAACTACATAATACTTATTTCCATTTCAAATTTCAGTCCCGTAAGATTATTTTTGACAAAAAAATATGCTATATTTGAAATTTTACTATAAGTCTGTCGATGTATAATTTATTTGGATTGAACAAAAGAATTACGTTAACTGTTAATATAATATGAGGTTGACTTTTATTTTTTGGTAGACGAAGTCGCAGGTAAATCAGGCAGGCAGTCGGTTAAATACAAATATATTCTATAAGGGAAATATATTGTATATCTACTTTTTACTTTTTACATACAGTATCGAGTTAAGTTATTTCGACGTAATAGATGGTAAACTGTTATTTATAAGGATTACATCCCGTTACAAAATTTCATTTTGGGCTTGAGCGCACGATAATGACTGGAATAGCCGGAAATGTGTTCGGTCTGCCGGCCGTATTTATAGATAAGGGATGTTATTTGAATAAATCAAATTATTTAGGCTGAGGCATTAGAAGCATTTTGTTGAGTACTCCATCTGTAGATATATTTTCATTAGATTATTTGTTTAAAATTCTCTATATGATTATTTATTTTTAATTTTGGTTTATAATATATGTTATTGAGACTAATAGTCTTCAAAAATTTCAATTTAGCTAAAACGACATAGGTCTGGGGGCCTAAGAATCTCAGTCTATTAGACAGTACGTGCGGTCGGCATGCAAGAGTACAAAGAAAAATGTCAGGACTTAAACATGTCGGACAAATACTTATTTTCAAAGGATGCCAGTACTTAGGAGGACGTATAATTATTTTTTAAAAGTTTTTAATAAAATTTTATCAATAGTAAAAATTATATATATATATGTGTAAGGGGTAGAGATAAATAAAAAACAACATAATGACATAAAAAATAATAAACTGAAAACGACTCCGCCTGTCTGGCTAGATAGAGCCTTTGGGCGGAAAGCAGGTTTCGGTTACATAGTCATTATTTGAAGTGACGATTACTAATTTCCAGAAGCTTCTACTACTGTATTGGTTTAGAACTCTGGATAAAACAGGATGGTCTATCAATTAATATCGTTATCTCCATACTGAATGCTAAATCTGCATAGATTTGGTCGAGTTTCTCTTACAAGCGAACTCTTGGAACATCTGCCAATAGCGATGTAATCGATCAAGCTCATATCTGCAATCGTTATCTCATGAAAAGCTCTATTTGAATATTAAAGGAAGATTGTTTTCTACAATTTTTTTATATACAACAAACATTAACGTCACAAACATTTATATTTATAACATTATATTAGAAGGAATAATTTTACTATTTTATTATCTTAGTTTATTTAATTTTTTTTTAGAATTCCGTATTTAAAAGACGCATATCAAATTATAATAAGAAAACATTTTATTTAAGCAAGAATAGTTAGTTTCAGCGGTAACATCTATCCTTGACTGGCTCGAGAATAGAGAAACTTACAAAGGTGTAAAAATAATTTTTAAGAAGATTTAAACCGTTCCTGTGAACATGAAAATGTGACAAAGGAATTTCATACAATAACCTAGGATCCGCTGACAACATAAAGAATGAAACTAGGTCTTCACAAACTTGGCTACAAGATCTGCATTATATTCTAGTGAGTTTATTTCGAACACTGAAAGGTGTATTCTGAATGGTATGCTGCTGGGAAAAGTAGGTTCCCGATTATTAATGTAAAGGAGATTCATGTAGCTTTTTTAACATTTCATCATCTTCATCTTCATCATCATCATCATCTTCATGTTTTACCCTGCATGTAGTAGGGTAAACCGGAAGAACCTAGCGTTTTATAATATTTTTTTTACTAATTTAATTGTATATTATTAAGAAATACTTGTTTGCCGTTTAAATTAAAAGTGTCAGATCTTATTCTATATTATAAAAACTTAAAATTATTTAGAATATCACGCTCACGTTAAAAAGTTTTTCGTAATTTTATGATGAAGTTTAAGAAAAAAATCACCCATTTTGGAGCATCCATTTAATTTGAATTTTTATTAGTTTTTCAGCTTTTTTTATTATACTACTCTACCTCCGTACAAAATATAAAGTAACGGTATAATTTATTGCGTTATTTAGTATCCAAGTATTAGTGATATTTGTTTTTACGGCATCAATTTGCATAATGAACCGATGTTATTGGAAAATTAACTCAGTTTATTATTTCAACGAGTAAGGTCATAAAATACAGGTCAAATGTAATTATTGATTAAATTCAGTGGTTGAATTGAACGGTGCACTTTACCATGACACTATAAAGAATAAAAATTAAATTTTAAATATATCGAGTGGGAATCGAACCCACACTCTGTCGTATTTGCAGTCACACGTAAGTGCCTCGTGGTCACAACTGGCTTCATAAAATATTAATACTATTTTCCCAGGATTTGAGGTAAATTGAAGTGTCGGCAGCAGCATAGTTTAAATGTAGAATCGCGTGATCTCTAACCCTATTCATTTCTACGATAAAATAAACGAATGAAAGGGTATCAAAGAACATTTCCACGTTTATGGCTAACTTAGAACTTTCAGGGAAAATACAGGTGATCGATGAATATAAAGGGAATCTTGCAGAACAACTAATATATAGTAATGACGAAATAAAAGAAAAACTATTTTCTATTAATGAAAGTAAAGTTTTAAGAACATTCGTTCCTATAAAGACACTACCGTTCCCCACTTTTCTCTGAGGTATAGACGAGTTAAATATTATAATAGAAATCGACTGGAGGAGAGAATAGAACCCACAGCGTGACGTGTATCACAGTCGCACTCTTGCGTCTCTGGCTTCGTAGTTAGACATAATGTATGTTAAAATATGGAAATTGTAAAAGAAAACACACAATAAGTTTTTCCTTTGTATTTTTTATGCCACATTCACGCTAGTCGGCTATACTATAAACTATGATGAGTGGGAGTCAGACAAGTTGGAGTCGACGTGTCCCCTGTGATCCCTCAACTACTGTAAATGTCCGTCGCGGGCTCTAATCAAGGTAAGAGAATGTATATTTTTATTTGTTTTGTTCGTATCATTTGTTGATTGAATAAATATACAAATATATATAAATATGAAGGTAAATGTCACTTATTAAAAAATACTGACCTCGTTTTTTATTACTTAATATGTTATAGTACACAATAAATAGTAATTTTGTTTTTTTTTAAAATTATTTAGCTGTACCTATATGTATATAACAAAAAGTATAATTTAAATAATTTTGTAAAATAAAGGAAAAAAATAATCTCTTGATAATATTATAATCCTTATGAATATGTGAAATTATGGAAAGGTAGCGCTATACAGCATATGTGAAGCATATGTCATTATAAAAGCGTGATAAGTATATAAAATACAAAGAAAAAAAAGAAAAATTGTTGTAAAAACGAGACCTAAATTGACATTACTATAAAAATAAAATGAAATATCGAAACGTCAAAACTAGTTACAGAATATCGTTCCACAGTCTCCGCGGCTATACAGCGAATACGTCGGCTATACTCGTATATCATACTCTGTCACTTTTCGCTCCAATTTTATCCGTCACGATATATACTTGCGTTCAACAATAAACCACGTAAACCGAAACGTACGGAACAAAGGCAGTGAATTTGCGGCTGAAATTTCAATTAAATCTGGATATCTTCAAAAAGATTCAACAAAATTCATTTTTATAACGCTGAATTCATTTTATTTTAGTTAAATCAGTCCACAGATTAAACTAATTGAAAGCTCAAGCTGTTAACTAATTACAATTATGTGAGAACTTTATAGCTATTCTTTAAGCTTCCTCTGTATTTAGCACATAGCGTGTTAGGCAGATGGAACCTGGGAACCTAAGACATGGGAACATAACCCTAACCTGGCACTCCTTAATTAATTATTATTCAAAAAAGTCTAAATAACTACTAGTCTGTCATAATTTTTCGTCAAAACGAGATTTTGTAGACGATATATGCTCAGAATGTAATACAAGTAAATAATTAAAATGGAAGATGACTATATACAAATGAATACATATATTTTTCTTTTAATTTATAAGCATTAAAATACACTGATACACATATAACTACACATAATTAATTGTTATTGTATATGGACCTATATTAATTTATTAACTTAAGCTTCACGCTGTATCCCGCTCATAGCAGAGGGAACCTAGTGTTAAGACACTCCGATCCCCAATTTTGGGAATTTTATTAATTTCTTAAGTGAAATATTTATTTACGTTTGTATTTCCATTTCTTCACTCTGGTGTCGAGGCAAAGCGTGGCGGTGAGTTCTGCCACTCAACACTCAATGCTTCCAGAATACGGCAGAAAGTGGGGCCATTCCCCACTTTCATGTATTAAGACTAGGTTCCCTCTGCCTAACCTGCTGTGTGCGGGATACTGCGTGAAGTTGATTAAATTTTTTAACTTCTTACCTTTATCATGCATAAAACTTTATAGGGTGTTGTTTTTATAATATTTATAACATTTTAAATAAAATCTATTCTTTTATGGACGGATTATTCCTTTATGGTTTCTACCTCGATCCTACGATAATTGAAATAAACGTAATTTTTTAAAATTAATTGTTTTCAGTGCTCTTTAGTTTCAGCTTGAAACTCACGACGCAATTAAAAAGAGTTTGTACTGGAAAAGAGTTAAGAGAAATTTTAACAAAAATGTGTACAAACCTGCTGGGCTTTCAAATACTACTAATATGGTAAAAATTGTATTGTAATATATATAATATATAATTTTTGTCTACCCTCACCCTTCCCCATTTCGTAAATATATAATATAATGAATAAATAATAAAAAAATACAGCTTGTATTGACGTACAAAATAAAAGAATACGTGTCCTTGGAACAATAATTACAGCCCTAACGTGACGTGACGGAAAACGTAATCAATATAATGCCGGTAGAGCGAGTGGCCGAGAATCGATCGATATGAGGTTTTCCACCGTAGTACTTACTATTCTTTTACTTTAGTAACTTTTGGAGTAAAGCTTAAAAAAACTAGCTTCGCAGCGGGATTCTTAAGCACCGGAACTCAACGCTGTACTCTGTGTTGCTGGTTGCTGTTGCAAAGGTGAATAAATGAAAATATTTATTCTGTGAGTGGAAATCGAAATAAAAACATAAATGAAAATATATTCTAAGTCTGTGTAATTGGAAATTTGGACAATTAATCTGGCTTCAGTACAAATATATATAATACCATTATAAATAAATGTACTTCTATATACAAACAATTTAGTACATATAGTAAGCTTCAGAAGTTGTACTTAATTTTGCCGCATTATAATGCTTGTGGCGCATTATAATTGTAAAGAAACGAAGGACGTTTTAACAGTGCCGACTATATCAGTTAAATTTGTAAGGAAATGTGTTTATTTGAGTTATTATATTGGAATCCTATAATTATTTTTATCTTTTTAATATTATTTACTATTTTTTAAATAAAATATATAAAACAGAGTTATATTAGGTTCGACCTTAAGCACAAAGTGTTCTCAAACACAATTAGCGACAATTTTTTAATTATATAGCGGCAGTTAAATGGGTTAATATTATTCTTAGTAGTTTTAGTAGCGGAGTGAGGGCGGTCGATAATACTATACAACGTATTAGACAGTTGACAGAGAGTTTTGACCTTTTCAAATATTTCAATCATATGCTGACAGTTAGTTTTATCATGATTGAACAGCGACAGTTTCAATTCTTTTTAAGTTGTATAAAGTAAATATAATTCGTCACTTTTGTGCTATTCGAAAATTGACTGGATTGTTTTAGATTTGTCATAAGGAAATATTTATATTTTCTCAGTTTCGCAATGCACAGCACATACCGGGTGTTGAGGTCGGCCACTCGAAATATATGGTGTAAAAATATATTCCTTAAACGTAAATGTCAGATAATATATTTTATGTGTAGAAAAAAATAGCCAAAAATTATTTTATTTTAAAGTCAAAGTGTTATTGTTTCAATTATGTAAATTAAAAAAAAATATATATTTTTTTAACCTTATGTACAGCTTAGTTGCATTGTCTTTATACTTGTAAAAAAATTGTTTAATATACATTTTTATAATTAAAAGGAATCGTCTTTTACAGTATATTGTATAAAATATTCACTTATACTTATATAATATATAAAATACTTGTTAAATTACTCTATCAAGGCGTTCACTTATTAATATAGCGTGTTAATAAATTACTATGTCATGCCGCTTAATATAGCGTGTATTTTGTTTTAGAGTTTGTGCCGGTCAATTAAGGGCTTTAGCCGTATTACGTATCGGAAAAAGTTCGTGACGTGAACTTTTTAAGCGTGAGTCACTTACAGTGCTTATAACTAACTACGTTTAGTATTAACTAGCGGACTCGGGCGGCTTCGCCCGCTTGAATTATATGAATATTTATTTAATATATTTGTGTAATTATTTTCAGCTTAGGGGGTGAACTGTAATAAACCGTGAAACGCTTTTTCCATACAAAATTTCAATCCCTAATTCACCCCTTTTTAAGAAATTTATAAATATTCTAGCTCTGGATAGGTAACATTATTTATAGATTATATATATATAAAATCGTAAAATTCTCTGAAAATTCTAAAAAACTAAAATAAAAAAAGATATGCTTCAAAACAAATTACCTAAAGTTGGGTTAATTCCTGCACACTTAAAACACAGAACATATTTACCCTATAGCCAAACTTTATTATCACACAGATGAACTAGATAAAAATTTAAAAGTTCTTATAAAAACATCTTCTCTACGCTATATTATTGTTTGTTCTACACTTGTTTTTAAATAATTGCACTAGGTATGTAAATTTTGTTTGAAAAGTTCAAAAATACGTATTTTTTAGCACTACGGGCTAAGCACATGTGAGCTTCATCGCGCTCCACAGTGAACTGCCGTAAGCTCCCAGCTGGAAATTGAAAGAGGCTTTCGGGACAGGAACGCCTGCAAGCTGCTTTGTAGTTATTATTGCAGTTCTGACAACTACACATATGTTTGGATATTGGAGTACTTTGCAATTTTTGCTTGTTTGCTAGTAGTCCAATTTTCTGTGAAGGCCTCTTGTACCTCGTGCATATCTTTTCTCTTTCATCTTTACGCTGTATTCCACATATAGCACAATATGCAGAGGGAGCGTCATGTTAAATAATAAAAATAAATTATTAAGTTATTGTTTATATAGCAGTCATTCGTATTATTTATAAAAGATAGTAAAACTACCGAATAGAGTTAAATTAGGTAAAATATTATTAGACGTTTTTCCTTTTTACCTTTGAGTAATATGTTTTATTTTGCAATCTAAAATGTGAAACTTATCACAAACATCTTGTTAGTGACCTTTGTAACTTAAGAAAGGTTCCCGTATCCTCTGAAACGCCTGAGTAGATACGTGACATGGGGCGGGTCAAGTGAGACGGTAAAGTCCTTAAGTTGATGACCTTTTTCGTAAAATGCACCAGAAACTAAAATATAATATTAAATATCTTGTATATTTAGTGGCGTATTTTTGGCTGTTGTCCCTCAGCGTGACTGCGTCTGACTGTAAATGCGATGGTTGTAGGTTCAATAAATCAATCAGCTTCACGCTGTATCCCGCACACAACAGGCTAGGCAGAGGGAAGCTTATGTTAATACACTCCATTCCACACTTTCTGCCAAGTTCCGGAGACAAGGGATTAAAAAATTAAATTACATAATAAAATAAATTTATTAACATTTCTTTCAAGAAATATTTTTTATATGGAATAAATTAAAAATATGCAAGCGCGTTAAAAAGCTTTATATTTGATTCTTTTTTTAAATATTTAAGCCAAGTCCACGAGGAGCTAAGTGAATTTGCAAATGAAACAAAATGCAAATACAACCTTAGTTCTGACGCCTTTTATATAAAAAATTTTACATAATTCATCCAGTTTTAATTTAATTGTTAGGGAGCAAATGAAATCCTGAGGGAGCTCTATTTCAATTTAATATATATATTTTTAATTTTTATTCACGTGAAGCCTTTTTTATTTCATACGTTCACGTTAATTAAAAGTGACACATTATAATAAAAACCCTACCTCTGTCATGTAATATAACATATAAGAAATATGTATAATGTATATTTGATTTTGAAATACACTTGTAGCCTAGACCGTCGTTGCACAGTAGCACAACCTCTGACTGCAAACTTGATGGTTGTGAGTTCGACTCCCACTCAGAGAAATGATTTATTTTCATTTTTAAAATCAAAACAGACGAAACGTGGCGTTGTGTTCCACCACTTAACGTGCAATGTCTTGAAAATTTTAAGGAAATTTAAGAACGGAGTGCACTAACGCACGAAAGGAGTTTTTTTTATTAACAATATAAAATAAATTATTAATTGAAACGGGAAAATCCTTCACTAAATATAATCTTAATTACTGGAAAATAACAAACAATATGTACATATGAGTACGAGTCCTTTGTATCTGCAAATGACGACGAGAGCTAAAGCTGTATATAGTCGATTGTAAAACGGAAGCTTCTTTAGACAATGTTCTTTAAACATGTGTGCGTAGCGTATGACTGAAAATTCAACTAGTTGTAGGTTCGATTCCCGTTCGAGGAATTGATATATTTAATATTGTCATTTCTTCGCTCTGGTGCTGTGGTAAAGCGGGGTGTCGAGCTGCGTCTCCAGAATTCGGCGCGTTAGCGTTGGGATCGGAGTGTCTTGTCTTGGCGTGTCGGCGTGACACTAGGCTCCTTCTGCCTACCCAGCTAAATGCGGGATAAAGCGTGAAGCTGAAAAAACAATGTTACTTAACTTTTTACAAAAATATAATTTTTTTAGTAGAAACTAAAAATTGTATGATTTTCAAAATATGATAGACATAAAGTAAAGCCTAAATTTGTTATTTAAAATACTATTGTAAAAAGAAGTTAAAATCAATTATTAAAACCACTTAAAGCAAAATTTATTACATTTCTTTTAATCAAACAGAGATCCAATAAAAAGGAAAAACTCTCTAATTTATTATTAAAGTAAATGTAAGTATTTAATTACTTTAGAACCATTGAGCTTTTCAGAAATATTTTCAATTCCTAATTCATATCTTTGAATTTTCTACCTAAATAGTTATATAGAAAAATAATAAAACAAAATTCAGCTAACCGAATGAATTGCTAGTGCTTTTATTCAAGGGTGAATAACACGATAAATCTTTTCACGTGAAGCGTCTTTTCATTTCATTCGGTTTTTATTAATTTTATAGAAAAAATATATACAGTCAAATATTATGGTAATTACATATAACTTATACATAAAATATCCGCATCATAGAGCACTCCGGCTCTGAAACGAGACGGTTATAGAAAAACAAAATCTACAACACGTGTAAGATATCCAAGAGAAAAGATAGAAAGGGGTGAGCCCCATCTTATTTGAATTCAATACAAAAGCAAAAAAAACACGTTGATTATAAGATCCAGGATTTTTACATAACGTGATTTAATTTTTGCAAGCATTTTATATTCATTTCATATTTTAACAAAATGTATATTTTTCTTTTGTTTTTGAAGACTTTACAATCTTAGTTGATTTAATTAGAATCTCCGCGGTTTTGGCAGATATTGTGTGGACTATTTAATTATATGATATGAAAATATTTTCTTTACGCCACCGTATATCAAATACTTGATATTCTTAACTTTAATATATGCATGAAATTAAAGATTTGATATCTTTTGAATCATTCTGCCTATTAATATAAAAAAGATATATTAAAAATGTTACAACAAAATAAGCTGCGGACTACTAGAGGCCAGTCGTGGCGTAAGGGCACCTGTAACAGGTTTTGGGTTCGATTCCGAATCGAAAAAATCAAATGTTTAATATTTTCATTTTCATTCGCTCTGGTGTCGAGGCAAAGCGTGGCGTTAAGATCCGCCACTCAACACGTAATACTTACAGAGTTCGGTCAAGAGTGGGACGCGAAGTGTCTTCACACTAGGTTAATTCTTCCTATGCTGCTGAAGTGGACTACTTTATAGATGCTATACTTATTTATGGATAAAAATTCTTGTTTGATCTGCCAATTTGTACCACAATTCGTTTTTAATTGACATTTTTGTGACAGTAGTTGTCTATCTTTGTTTCTACATTTGTAAAAACTTAGGCTTTTCATAAAAATATTTTGATTTAAGAAAATTTATCTAGCTTCCTTTCTAGTTAGGTAATTTGATAAAATAGATATATTTAACTGCTACAATTTATTATACAGTAATTAATAATTATATATTTATGAACTTTTTTTTATTGTGATATCAATGAAGTTCACTCAACCAAGAACTAAGAGGTCTAAGAGATTGAGGTTCTATATCATTTATTAGCCTTAATAGTTAATGAAAATTGTGGCACAGGAGCAAAAGCGTGAAGCGGCTTCTCGTGGGTTCGATGCTCTCGAGGAAATGAAATATTTAATATTTTCATTTTTTTTTGTTAGATAAGTATATTTCCATTAAGAGATTTAATTTTAAGTATCATTTGAGTTTTTCTATCACTTCACGGAAATATTCCGTCTTTTCTTTAAATAACTTAAATAACTTGCTAGTAACATACCATGTTATGAGTTTATATTATTTGTATTTATTATTTTTTAAACTGATTTTTTAATATTATTTTCTTTTCATTTCCTTGCTCTGGTGTCAAGGAAAAGCGCGGCGTTGTGCTCTACCACTCAACACGGAATGCCTTCAGAATTTGGCGGAAAATGGGGAACGGAGTGTTTTAACACTGGAATACTTCTATGTACCTTGCTGTATGCGGGATACAGCGTGAAAAAAAATCTTAGTTCTTGACACTTTTTAATATAAATAGATAGTGTTATGAGTTATGTGTTAAGTTAAGTTTTTTATGCTTCCATTGTTATCTGAAGCGTGGTCAGAGCAAAAATAGCTGTGTTTTTTACTGCAAGCGGTAAGATATCTAAGTGGCCGTTCCAAATAATGACTCCGTGACTCCGCACGTCACGTTTTTTTT
>JBAIZZ010000424.1:0-72897 GCA_037355905.1 Heliconius aoede
AGTGTATACAAAATAAAACTGAAATGAAATGTCGTAACAATAGAATGTTCTAGCAAATTTTTCATTATTTTAAGAAATAATTGAAATTTTTGCTTCGACAAAGAGGCAGAAAAAATGTTATTTCTAAGTATGACTTAATTAGAATTTGGAATTATTTTTCTTCAATTATTTTGTTCTTCATAAAGAATATTATATTTTTTCAGTGTTATTTGTTATTTATACCGTATGAATAGAACTCGGGAGGAATTTTGATTGAAATTTTGTAAATTAAGTTATATTGAGCCGTCATGGCACAGCGCCACCGCTTCTATACTGCAAACGCGACGGTTACCGGTTCTATTTCCACTAGGGAGAATGAATTGGTCAATTTACCTTAATTCACTATGGATACAGTGTGAGGCTTTGAAATATAAATAATATAAAATTAATATAATTTTGTATTATCTAAGAGATAATACTTATTCAATTCGATTTATAAATAAATAAAAATTTATTGTAAATGAATACTAAATACAGTAAAATTTTATACAAATCGTCGCCGCCCTGAAGCTTGACTGTCAAAGGCTGCAGAGATTTGATTTCACGATGTTTGTTGCATCTAATTGTTTTCTAACTGAGTGACCAATGCGCAAAAGTTCAGAAAATCTAAGTTTAGAGCGGCCACGGCTTGTTGACAGTGCTATATGGATATATATATACATTGTTTTAGTAATATACCCAAATATGTGTACTAATAATTGTGTGTCTAATATTTTTTTCTTTTCTTACTCGTGATCGTCCACCTTTGATGTATAGTCAATTTTTAGCACTATAAAATTGTTCTGTGATACATGTGTTTATTGTTTTGTACATTAAATAAACATTATTTATGATCATTGGGTGTCACTTTAATGGCGAATAAACGTACGTAATACTTTGTGTTGTTTCATTTTTGTATATCCTGACGTTTGGAGGGGTTCAGATTCGATTCTTGTTTCAAGTAAATTATCTTTCTTGTGTCAAGTATTCATCAATCATTATTTTTATAAAAAATGTAATGTAATTACACAGGTTTGGTGCAGATAGCGTCTGATCATAAACGAGATGGATGTGGGTTCGAATCCCGCTCGGGATTTTCGTATATTATATTTAATTGTTTTCATTTTCCTGCTTTGGTTGATAAAGCGCAGCGTTGAGTTACGCCACTAAACGTAACTGGATTCGAACCCGTGCTGCAATGAGCTGATGCTGTACAAGGACAGATACTCTATAACTTATAGGATAGTGACTATGGCATGGTGTCCAAATTATATAGCATCTATAGTATGTTAAGAAGATAAATTTTTCTAAGTACGATGTAAGCGTCATTAAAAAACCAAAGAACAAGGTGAAAGAAAAACTCAATTTTAGTCCGGCTCGAGCACCAGAGGAACATAAAGTAATAGGAGCTCTGAAAGGACGGTATTTTTTCGTGGACGTCAAGCGTCGCTAAGTTATTCCATTTTTATTTCATAAAGGAAAGATTAAAAATATTTACCTATAATATCATACTGTAATTATAAATATTAGACCTTCGTATCCAACGACACAACGTCTTACTGTAAATGTGACATTGTGGGTTCGATTCTCACTAGGAAGAAATGGAATTTGCACATTTAGGACCGAAAGTGGAGAAAAAAGTGTCTTAACTCTAGGTTCCTTCTTCTACAGCGTGAAACTAAAAAAATATAGGTATATTATTTTGTTTGTTTTAGTATATTTTGAGAAATCTAAGTACGGTATTAGGATCTGCCACTCAAGACGCGATGCAAACAAACGAAACTAAAAATAAAAAAAAACCTAAACCAAAAAATATTAAGCTTCTAATCCGATTTTCATAAAACTACGAACCACTGTGATGAACAAAGTTTTTAATTAAACAAACTGCACTAAGCTCGGTTGATTCATTCTGGAGCTACAGATACACAGACAGACAGGTCAAAGTTTTAACATCTTTATTTGTGCGTCGTGGGTTAAAAATTAAGATTACAAGTATTTTAACACTAGGGCAACCACTATGATATACAGTAAAAACATAACCATTCCTTTGCAGTCGGTTAAAAAGCAGGAAACCAAAAAAAAAATAAAAAAAAAATACTGTAATCATATATATTTCAAATGTTTAACACCGTTTTCTTATATAGGGCATTATTGCCACGTAGCGTAACACAGACGTAGAGCAAGGTGCCCCAGATATGAAATTTTATATATAGTGGTGTAATTAAAATATCACACTTAATTATAAATTCAAATTAACATTGAATTTCAGAATAAGGAACAAAGTCAGTCAGGGAGAGCAGAGTGTTTCAACGTTAGGTTCTGGGATAAAGCTAAAAATTTCAGATTAAAGTTTATAGTTCCAATATATAAATAAAAATATTAAGTATTTAATTCCACTTAGAGGGAAACGAACCTACAATAGTCGTATTTACAGTCACCGTCCTGTCCGTCTGCGCCATGACGACTTCTGCACTCGGCCTCGGCTCTTATTTTAAATGGATGAGTAATTTTATTTTATCCATTTACATATGAAACCATTTTACTATGTTTTCTCTGTTACTTTCATAAAATTCTAGGAATACATGCAAATTATAATAAAATATGGAATCTACGTACACGTTCTCATAAGCGCGAGACTAATAATATAAGGTATATTGTATAATGTATTTACACTATCGTGTACTATGTGTAGCCTACTTTCCAACAAAATTATATATAATCTTAATGACTGGAACCTGCCTTACTGAATATAACAGTATAAAAATAAAAATGTTTGCAGGAGTACCATTCTTTATAATAATTTCCATTTTTAAGTGTAGACTTTCGCCTCTATCTTTGACTTTGAGTGTGCAAAAATATAAAAATATTTTTTTTTTTACTTTTGAGTACAAAAAAAAACCAAATTTGTGGATAATATAACTTACGAAAGTGGACTTTTAGCCACGTTATTAATAGAGTGGTGCTGTTTCTTAATGAAATATTAAAGCGATCTGATCATGCCGATGTTTGTAGTCGGTTGGTTCAATTGCTTTAAAAGCTCCCGTGATATGGTGAATGGTTTCTGATACTCTAATCCAGCTCTAACCTTTAGTTAAGTTAAGTTAACCGTTAGTTAAGTTAAGTAATACTTAGATATTTTTTAGAAAACTTAGATAAATAATAAAATCAGCTTCACGCTGTATCCCGGATACAGCAGGGTAGGCAGACGGTAAAATTGTTAGGACACTCCGTTTCCCACTTTCTACCGAATTCTGAAGGCCAATACCTGTGATTTGCCTCGACATCAGAGCGAAGAAATTAAAATATAAGCGTAAATAAATATTTCACTTCCTCGAGTGGTGATCGAACCCACAACCATCGCGTTACAGTCACAACCTTGTGCCGCTGCGCCACGACGGCCTCAAATTAGATAAATGTTCACCTTAATCAAACTAATATAGCTTAAATAAGAAAAATACAGTTAAAAAAAGGCACGGACGATCAATGTCGGTAGCTAAACCAACAAATATGAACGAAAAGTGATCGTATTTTTATGTTACCCTCTTAAAGCTTAAATGGAAATCAAACATACTACCTTGTCAATAGATATATAAAACAGTAAGCAAATGAAATGACTTCATTAAAAAACAAAATTACCTACATTTATACAGCGTGCTCTTAATTGTCCCACATTGAAGCGCATCGATACGCAAAATCTGACAAATTGTATTGCTCCACATATCCTGCCAATTACGTTTGACATTCAACATTCGAGAACACGCTGTATACGCGAATTTTGCAACAAAAGAACTTGAAGTGTAAAATTGATTTTTTGGTAGTAATTATAGTTGGATTTGATATTTTTATATATTTTTGTGTGTTATTCTATGTCTGTATTAATTAGTTTTATAATCTGTAACTTCTAAGAATTCAATACTTTAAATAAAAATTTGGATAAGAAAATGTATCTTATATTGCTTTATTTGTCACAAACTAGACTTATTTACAACGACTATATTATAAAACTGAAAAGTTTGTTTAGTTGAATGTCTTGATCTCAGGAACTATTGGTTTGAATTGAAAATACTGACCTGAAATGATATTGTATACCACATACGTATCACGTAACTATATATCAATAGATTTTTAAAACTTACAGCATGTCTTATAGTACCTTACAGGATTAAACGTGTGAGGTTTGATCGCCTATGCTGTGAGAGGATTGCGATGTAGATGCGATAAAGCTATTGAACTACTCTTGGTTGTGGATTCTGTTTGTAATGGAAGTTATATTATTATGTTATTTATATAAGGAAACAGTAAAATAAATGTTTTTTTTTTCAGTACATTAGATATTAGTCAATTTACCAGTTTATTTTTCTTTCTTTTGTATAGGCTAAGGCCTAGTCAGGATGTTATCCAATGGTTTTTGAAGACTGACAAAAAAAAATTATAGACTGTAATTAATAGATAACTGAAAAATTTATATAAAGAACAAATAAAAAATTTTCACGTCTTATTCCACAATAAGACTAAAAAATACCTCATGAAGGAAACGTATGAAATTTTTCGAACCCGCAACTACACCACCCGAACTAACACACTCTATCTCTATTTTCCAGAATATTGGTGTGTACATTAATACAATATGACATCTCTTGCGGCCCGCAAACCCGCTACAGGCGAGTTGGCACGTATCCGATTCTATTTAAAATCGCTGAATTGTTAATAAATAGATCCTTTAGCGCATGACAAGATAACTGTGGATTCGATACGATTATAATTTTATATCTGTTCTAAAAGAAACAAATACTAAATAAAATCTAGATTCTTTTTACTTTTTTAAGATAATTCTTCAACTATTCGAGATGTACATAGTCAGGATAACTTGGTGCTTAGACACTCCGTTCTCTACATTGTGCTTAATGGATTATTTTCCCATTCTTATAAACAAAGCGTTATCTCTTTCTAAGAGCGGGAAAAAGAAAATCATTTATTCCAACGAGTGAGAATCGAACTCACAGCCATCATGCTTATAATCAAATGTTGAATCGCTACGTTATGAATAAGTAGATACTTTTTAAATTCCAGGTTTTTTTTGAAATTTTATACAAACATATTAGGATGAAATTCTAATTTAAGTATTCGGTTCACATGTTGATATCATATAGTGTTATACAATACAGTCCACCGTTAAAGTTATACAATTTAATAAAACATTTATTCGAACGATATCACAAGGGTATCGGATATGTTGCTTGATTTTGTTAGCAAATATATTATTATTTATATAATGGTTATTCCATTTAAATTTTTTTTTATACATTGAAATTTCATATGAATACTTTATATATAACACAGAGACCGTTTAAGCTCAAATCTTAGGTTGATGTTCGGTTTGATGGTTAAAAATTGCCAAGTATTATATAATTTAAACCATATCTAGAATAAGCAAAGAACGCGGCATCTATATGTATATATGTTACAGGCCATCTATATAATTCAAGTGTTCTGTACAACACCTCGGCAATGTCTTACTTTGGGCATCCAGGCATGTATCCAGGTATGAAATTTTATGAATAATATGTTTATGAGGCCGGCAATGCACCTGTAGCTCCTCAGGTATGCAGGTGGGCGGCGGTGATCACTTACCATAGGGAAGTGCAATTTGGATAGTGTTAAAAACTTTTCATCTTAAAAATAACTGACATAACCTACTTAAACTTAAAAATAAGTAACGTAATCCTCTGAATCTTTAGTAGCCATGGCGTTAGTTCATATGCAATTACCGATAAAAATCGCAACACGCTTATTGCTCACCTCCTCCCTCTTTCCTTGCCCTCGTCTATTACACATATTACGATACAGTTTTATATAGAATACCTCGGCAACGTATAAAATAAATAATATCGCATGTATTACCTATACATTTTAGTTATTTTATACATTTTACATATTGTATAGAATACCGAATTATAAATAATGCCAGTAATATGTATACCGTAGATCTAAGTTTATTTTGTCAGTGAAGTCGGGAACGATGCATTACTCAATATTGAACTTGGCTCTCACTTCTCATCTATTTTTTAAATAAAATTAAAAGTTTTTGAAAAAAAAAAATATTACTATTATTCAACTTCACGCTGTATCCCGCATACAGCAGTGTGGGCAGAGGAAACCTAGTATTAAGACAGGCATTGCGTGTTGAGTGGCAGAACTTATGCCACCCTTTGCATCGAAACCAGAGCATAGAAAATGAAAATATAAACGTAAATAAATATTTCACTTCCTCGAGTGGGCATCAAACCCACAACCGTCGCGTTACAGTCACACGATGGCCTCATCAGTTTTGTTAATAAGCTTTTTAAATTTAAATGCGCTTCATTGACTTATGTTCTTTCTTAAAGATTTACCATAGAAACAAGAAGAAATTACCATATTATTCTTTTATTTTCTTGAGGGAGAGCTATCAATCATTTTATTATAGCTTTTAGATTTTTAGTGCTTATTTATAATATCTAACTTGGTAGTAAATATTAAGTTTAATAATGTAAATATAGCTGTTCGAGCTAAATTAAAATAATAAATACATCAGAAATATATATAATTTAAATTTTAATAAATAAACCAAATTAAATTCCCGCTGAACAGAGAACGCACACTCGAAGCTACTGCACTTAGAAAGTTAAGATTTGGCACGTGGATAACTTTTGTGGTGCAGCGATGTTGTAAGAGAAGGATTTCTCGAAGCTCCCACATGAGCGGGAAAAATCGAGATTTTGCATTTTACGTCTCAAATTTCACGCAAGCAAAGTTGCGAGCGATAGATCCGGAATCCAGAAACGCATTTTCTTTTATTGTACGTTTTTGTCCGACGTACCGGTTTTTCCCGCTAAGCCAACAGATGACTGTACTAAACTTCGCGAGCGAAGCAAGCGGCCTCAGCTAGTCTACTATATGTTTATTTACTGTCATCGTTATTATTATCTATTATATTTTTAATTATATTTTTAATATAATTTAAGAGTAATAAAAAAAATTGGTTGCTTCTCTTTTTTGGTTATCTTTACTGTTATACGCTAAATAAATCGTAATTTTATCTATTGGAATCTATCTAATAACATGTAATGCACTCTGTTCTAATACTATCTGGACATGGTAGATACTAGAGAAATATTTTATTAGAGACATTATTCAGCTTGTTTGTCCGTTTGTACATGCTAATCTCAGTAAGACTTAACCGATTTAGATGCTGTCTCGATATTGTATTTTCGTAAATTTCTTGTAACATTTGTTGCAATCTGTTGTTTGTTTATAAATAACGTTATATATCACTTTAAAATATTTTATTTTAATTTTAAAGGTATAGATATTTTATATGTTGTATTTGTAAAATAATAATTTCTATAATCATAAATTAAAAAAATAATTTTGAAGCTTTTAAAATTAACAAAAGATAAAGAAAAATTGCCCATTTTTCTGTTTTAATGTTTGCTAAGAAATTATGATTTTTTTCCTGTATTTTTTACATAACTAGCCATGTACAATTAATAATTTTACCGAATTCTTGAAATTTACTTTTCCACGCGGACGGAGTTGCCAGACATGAAGCCAAGTTTACATTTTTACAGCACTGCTAGGATACGAAAGGAGAATTTCATTTATTTATATTATTAATTATTTATAATTTCTATGAACAGATTATGTCAAATAAATTAGAATTTTCCTTTACACAAACACAAGTTGTCGAAATGAATGCATGTACAAGTATAAATATATATATATATACAGTCCCATCCGTTTCAATTCCGCTCTTTGATCAAAGGTCTATGGGAAATGTCTTTTGTGGCACGTCAAAGTGCCAAGTTTGTATTCACCCTAAATTGAATTAGTATACTGTATTGAATTTCTGTAATATATATTATCTATACATATGTATATGTATCCTTACAGGAGGTTTTCAGGAAAGAGTTATTAATGTTTCCTCGTTCTGATAAGGAGACAAAGTGCAGCGTTAAGTTTCGCTACTCAACGCGCAGTGTTTCGACATTATGCAGTGCGCTCCAAGTATGCACTGTCTTAAATAATGTCAGTCGCGGCCGGCCGACGGAATCTCTCAGAATATCTCAGAATCTTTTTTGTTTTAATTCTATATATTTTAGACGTAGCGTTCCTGCTATGACGATTTTTTACCTAGAGAAAACCTAATATTAAAAAACTTCGTTCTCCACTTTCCACCGACTTTTTCTATTATATACAAGCCATTTACATATTGTGTGGTGGTACTCAACGTGGCGCTTTGGCTTCCACTCAAATAAAATGGTAATCGAACCCACAACTACACAAATCTACTAAATCAGACATTGTCTGACGACTAAAACTAACTTATTCAACTTAAAAAAAGTAATCCAAGAACGAAATAATTTCGTATACGTTCCGCGCCATTATACGTTATTATAATATAACGTAAAGTCGGCGGCGTCTTGACGCGATCGTATAATAGACAAGCAGTCCTTGAAATTTTCAGGTTTCAGACATCTCGAAAGTTCTCTTGACAATGGAACTTTGGGAGCAATACTGAATACTAATGATCTACGACAAGGGCTACATTTTATTTTATCTCGTTTTATTTTATTTGTGTGTTCCCTTTGAATTTTTTTTTGTTATAAACTTCTATATCAATAGGAGTTTTTGTTTTTTTCTTTTAATATCTTATAGCGTATGGCACACAGTGGTTTTTCTTATTAATTCAAGAAACGTCCTGGTCAATGGGGCAGGCAGAGGAAACCTATCGTTAAGATATTCCGTTTTCCACGTTTTTTTCAATTTTCGAGACATTGCGCGATGAGTGGTGGAATTCGACGCAATGCTGTCTTGTTATCATATATGTCTGTCTGTTTGTCTGTC
Organism: Heliconius aoede; assembly: GCA_037355905.1. Lineage (NCBI taxonomy): Eukaryota > Metazoa > Arthropoda > Insecta > Lepidoptera > Nymphalidae > Heliconius > Heliconius aoede. The sequence continues at coordinate 8,905 of JBAIZZ010000424.1, forward strand.
AAGATCCTTTATCTCAGGGACACTTGGAGATATCAGGTTGAAATTCAATCTATACACTCATATCTACTGACCAACGATTTCCTGATAAAAAATATATTTCTATAACAACTTCAAAAAATGATATGGCTTTTGTCGCAAAAATGCTTATTTCAACACTATGAAGGAAATTAAAATTCATTGGGTAAAAGGGGGCAAAATTTGCTAGTGAGTGAGTTATCAGATTAAAGAGCTATGACGAAACCTGAAACTTTTGTACGAAACTCTCAGAAGGTGAGCCCGATTCGCCCTTGTCTTTTTTTTTCTTTAAAATAATACATTTCTATAAGTTAATTCAAAGCTAGTTTTGTTTCAGGGAGAGGAAATTCATACTCACGCCTGTCTCTACTTTAACGGCCGGGACAGCAACCGTAGCTCCTCTGGTGTCACCCAGGATCGTGGGTGGCGTTGATTATTTACAATTAGGTAACACTGTACGCTCGTTGGCCTTATATTTTCCATAAATATAATAATAATAATTAATTTCCCTATTGCGTTTAAAATCTTAAAATCACAAAAATATACCACATAACTAAATACTAAAAGAATTTCCCAAAAAGACTGACAGCAAAGGTAAATAAAATAGTGACAATTAACCTAATAAGCGACAAGCCAAGCTGGAATAGCCGTGACACGGTGAACGCGCAGGTATTCAGTGGAGCGATTTATAGCGCGCACTTCATATAGCATTAATCTTCGTAATCCAAGTGCGCGAAACGTACGTTAAATTTTGACGCGAATTAATTTTGATACAGTATTGTGGGTAGTTTGATGTACGGAAGTGGTTTTTGTCATGTGCAATATTTTTATTTGTATTTGTATGTATTTATGTATTTTTTTTTCTTTTGAATTTTTTATGTGTATGGTAGGTAAATGGAATTTAGTGTGAAGATAGATCGTTCTCCACTGTATCTAAAAATAGCTTCAGATATTTTCATGCAGATCAGTTTTTCGTCAGATTTTTAGACATTGCGTTTTGGGTAGCGAAATTTAAGTTACTATGTGGAGAAAATGAAAATCATATCTCACATCTCCAAGTAGGAATCGAATCCAAAATCGTCACGTATAGTCAGACACTGTGGTGATAGACGACGATTTCGACACGTCAAGATTGTCGTACTTTATAATGTCGATATTGAATTGAATAAAATTATCAGCAAAAAAAAAAAAAGAAAACGATGTATAACGTCACTAAGTTCTTCATATTAACGATTACATACAAAATATAATGCATACATAAATAAGTTGGTAAACAAGTTAAAAAACCAGCTGAAACAAGTTCATTAACAAAGTGCTTACCTTGAAATTTTATATTGAAATTTTAGGGGTCCGTACAAAAGATAAAATTGGAACCCTTCTAAGTTCACTTTGTTTTTCGTCTGTCCGTCTGTCAAGATCATTTATTTGGATTGCGTGGGGAGTATCAAGCTGCCAAAATGAAAATTAAAATATATTTAGATTTATGGTCCCTTGAACAACACAAAAGATCAATCTTCTATTTCAAAAATATTGTGACATTACAAATTAAAAAACCTAAAATTTGTAGGTATTTCGAAAAAAAATACTAGCTTACATTTCTTTTTAAATTTATACAAAACGATTTATAACTTGTATTTTCTGTTTTTTACAATCGTAAAATTGGTACGGAACCCTTGATGGAAATGCCCATCTTGCACTTGACTGGATTTCTTTAAATGGTGACGCCGCCGGTAATATTGCCACGCAAATGTCAAGTAAGCAACAAATTAGCGCAAATTTAATTTAATGAGCGCTTTTGAATGTAAATTAAAGCGTAACGACATCGGTGACCTCGAATATTTTATATGTACTGGCAGGTGGTGAATGGCATTTTCTATGCATATACCTTGCTACTTGGAAAACGGTTCAAATTTATATAATATGATTAAAAAATTCAATTAATTTATTATACGTATAATATGATTGCAGCAGTTTTGGAGCATATATATAAATATATTCAGTTTCACGCTATATCCCGCACACAGCAGGGTAGGCAGAAGGAATCTAGTGTTAAGACTCTATACGACCCACTTTCTGCCGAGTTCTGGAGGCATTGCGAGTTGAGTGTCTTCCTTGAGTGGGGATCGAACCCAAAACCATCGCGTTACAGTCACACCTTTGTGCCGCTGCGCCATGACGGCCTCTAAAATACTACTTACTTCCCTTCAGCATCATTGATACTGTATTCTCGACGGTTGACTACGGTCCCTTATACTCACTTAGCTTGCTATTCATTCTCGCCATAAAATAATTATAGTAAATTATTACTACATAGTTCTACAATTTTACATTACCAGTTACTTATAAATGGAACCTATTAATATATACATGCACGGCGCGTTTTTAAAATATAATGTAAATTTTTATATTGTTTTCAACTGTATTTATCATTATTTTTACTGTTACATTGTTTTTCAGTCAAATTTATTTCACGTTGCAGAACTTCATGGAAAGCCTTGCTTTGTCTTGCCAGGGCGGGGAAAGGGAAATCATTCATACCCTGACAGAGAATCACACTAACCACCATCACGATAGCATAGGCATAACAGACAAAAAGCGGAGAAAGGAGTCACACGTGAAGCGATTGATTGACCTATATGGAACCTATTCCACAAGAAAAATCTTCAATTAATACTTATCTAAAAACCAAATAGCCGAATAGTCGATGCAACAGACAAATTGCATAAAGCCAACTTTTTAACGTGTCACAAACAAACAATCTTGCATAATAGAGGGCCCGCAGTAAAAATCGAAATAGTCGAAGCCTAATGAATATTGCGTCCGGTGGAAACACGGACCGCCTTAATTAAACACTCCTTTTGGAAATCGTTTGGGTTAATTGGGCTCGGACGACGAAAAATTTTCCTAATTTATAAGAGGAAAGAAAAAGGGGGATATTTTTTTGGACTATTGCGTTTATTTTTCAATTTCGATTAGAGATGTTACAGCGACGGTTGCTGATTCAATTCTCAATTGGAGGAGCTGATCCTCCAATTGAGAATTAAATTTCATCTTCTCGGTTAGGTTGCAAGATAAAATGTGGGGTTGAGTTCCACCACCCAACATTACATGCTTTAAAAACTAGGTGGAAAATGGAGAATGAAGTTTCTTAACACTATGTTTCCTTTGCCTAAGCTTGGCCAACTCATGAATATAAAATTTAAGATCTCTAATTTTCACGATTGTTACACATTTTAAATGATTTTCCGTAAAGGTTATATTTTTTACATATATCTTGGAATATTAAAATAGCTGACTATTAAAAGAAAATTCCTAATTGATAAATTGTTTGACAAATTGGCGAATGTCAGGCGATTTGTTCTCACCAGCCCCTTTCGGACCCATAGGGGCACTGAAACGATAACCTGAATAAATCTAAGACGTTTGTCCAAAAGCTATTTACTTTTCGATATCATGTCGTCCCCGTATTAATAATGTAATACTGTATTGATATATAGTAATGTAGGCATGCAAATGAAAATATTTATTTCCCCTGAGTGGGAATCGAACCCACCACACTTGCCCGTACTGTCAGATGCAGTTTATACATTTAGAAGAACGTATTTATTTCAATATTGTAGATCAAAATGTAAAAGTTCAAATTATAAAAAGAACATTGAAAGATATGATGACAAAGCTAGATACATTATATGACAGAGTAATCTAGTTATAAAAAAAAATTTTTTTTCAATACTGACTGACCGTTGAACAACCTTGTGAATTGTAGGGTAGGTAATCAAGGAATTCTCAAAATTCACAGAAGAGGAAAAAAAAACTAAATTTTACGTTATTCTTTATATAAACAAGTACATATCTTGACTTAAGACTGTCAGTACCTTCAATAATCCGCACAAACAAACTGAACATTCTAACTGTTCCAATTAAAATATTAAATAGGATAAAACTAGTAGGCGGGTTAATAGGATTAACTGGGGTAAGACTAGATTAGTGCGTTGTTTCTATATAGGATTACAGATTAATTCTATTTATTAATAAATATCGCTTATTTAATTATGTATATATATACAATTTGTAAAAGCTTACTAAGAAAGTTGAATTTGAATGAGGTCATCTCTTAGTATGAAATTATTTGTTCACACTAACATTACCGTTGCGTTTATAGACAAACAAAATCATCTAAATTACGAAATTCTATGTAATTTTTTTTATAGTTTACAAATCTACGGCGGTTTTTTTTTACTTTCCATTCAATTTTGAAACATTAAATGTTGGATAATACAGAAATATCAATATCTTATCGGCCTCGATAAATGAATTATCCAACTTATTTTTTAATCCAAACTCTTAGTGAAGTTCCTGAGATTAGAGTGTTCAATGTAACAAACTCTTTGTCTTTATTATATTAGCATAGATAATTAATTATATTCTCATTTCAAACAATTGCAAGCAACTAGTAATACTTGTATATTTCAAAATTTCAAAAGATTATATTACTAGGTGTAAGTAGATAATTGGTGAGATCTGGGTTTGCCGTTCGACCTGCAATATTAATATCTTGCTGGAGGGTCTCGCCATCGATAATCTCTCGTTAATACCGTTGCTAATTGAATCCACTGACGTCGGTGTTCTAGTCTAAATATAGCAGTATTCTAAGTGGGCTATTTTCTAGTTTTTTGGAAACGTATTAAAGATAAATAGTTACTTTAAATATAACAATATTATAATTTTTAACTGAAAATGATCAAATTTAAGAAAAAACATTATAAAAATTTTTATTTATTTTCATATCAAGCATCATTTATAATTTTAAATATATTCAGAGGCCGTCGTGGCGCAGTGGCACAATGGTGTCGCGCGTTCTATGTTGTCGTGAGTTCGATCCCACTCGAGGAAGTTAAATATTTCTTTATGTTTACATTTCCATTTTTCTTCGCTTTGGTGTCGAGGCAAAGTGCGGCTTTCAGTTCTGCCATTCAACACGCAACGCCTCCAGAATTAGGCAGAAAGTGGGGAACGGATTGTCTTAACACCGAGGATCCCTCTGCCTACCCTGCTGTGTGCACGATACAGCGTGAAGCTGAAAAAAAAAATATTCAGTCACAGAAATCACAGAAAATACACCAATATGTGATCTTAGTGTCACTAAATTCCCCAGCCTGCTTTACGGGCGATGCACTGTGACACTATAACTGACTTCAAGAGTATCTCTAGGATGTAAAATTTTGTTAATTTCGTCTAAAAAGTCATATCGACGTCATATAAGAAAAAGACTATTAAAAATAATGTTTTTATACTGTAATCTATATACTGTGGCAGTGTCCACGGTAAATGCAGTATACACGGCAGGTTATGGTGACGTTTGCGAGCGGCAGCTCAATCAGAAACTATATGTCTCAATTCCGAGTGTCCACCGGGCGGAGTGAGTGGTGCCAACATATAATACATATGTAGGCATATTATATGTATTGTTGTATGATGCTTAAAACTTAAAAGAACTTTAAGCTATACCTACTACGTTTCACAGCTTCCGTGAAATTTTTGAGGGATTATATATTGATGATTGGCGGAATTCAACGCCGCGCTTTCGCCTCATTACCAGAACGAGGAAATGAAAATGAAACAATTAATTTTTCCGATTAGAATTCGAACCCACAACTGTAGCGTGTAATCGGATATGATAGTTGCTTTTGTAGAAGCTGCGTAACAGAAGTATGCACATAATACAACATACTAGAAAAAGTAAGAAATTATTCTACTATTACTCTAAAGAACAGTACTCATTGGAGAGCGGTCCTTATCTCAAGAGAATGAAGATCGATGGGATGCTGTGAAATGCTTAACTTATTTATGGCTTCAGATTTAGGTTTTAACTCCCGCTCAAAGATAAGCTATTAAACAAAATTTTTGTTTAATTTGTTTTCCTCAAATAATTTATGGTGGTAATCTATCTCAATTTTTCACACCGTATACGATGTATGCATCGTAAGTTACGAAGAGGGAAATTTCAATACATTAAGCACTGCGTGGCGGAACTCAACGCCGCACTTTGATTTACTACTGAAGCGTAGATATGAAAATAATTATTTCCCCCGAGTGTCTCCAACCCACAACCGCCACGTTTTAAATCAAATTCTGTGCCACTATGATACGACGGTCTCAATAAAATCAAATATCATAAAATACACAATAAAAATTTTGTATAAATTGCCTTCAATATCGTTAAGAGAATGGACGCCCAAGCAAAAGTTTGGATATAAATCGGCGTGTTGTGTTACTTCCAAAACAATGAATTCGTTTGAAAACTTTAAACGTATATTAAACTGGAGCTCGTACCAACTCTCGTCTTCTATTTCGTATTACATTGGGCACGTTGAGTTGGACGGCCTTTATATGTTGGCTACTTACTTATCGCTATGCTGTAATATGTTTTTTGTTGAAAAACAGAACCTTTCTTTAATAGGCTAGGTTCCCTGAGCCTTCCCTGGTACATGCTGGGTACAGCGTGAATCCGGTATGGCTCCAAGCCATTCAGGAAAAAAACCCTTTAGAATAATAAAGGTATTATAATTTAATAGATATTAATATATTTTTCTTTAATGTAGCGGGTTTTTAATGTGAAGTTATTTTTGTTGTTGAAATTTATACATGTTTTTGTGAAATTACAAAATGTTAAAAATAGGGTTTTTTTTTATTTATTATACATATTTTCTTCTCAAATTATACAAGCTTAGCATAATATCCTACTAATATGGTCATAAATATACTAACTAAATAAAAAACTGACTAACAAAAATTGCATTAGAGTAATAAAGACCGTGGGGCAGAGGCACAGCGTGTGACCTTAACGCGACGGTTATGGGTTCGATTACCATTTAGTGAAACGAATTTGATTCATTTCCTCACACCAGTAACAAGACCAAAAGCGGCGTTGAGTTCCACAAATCTGCACTCAATGTCCAGAAAATATAACTACTTTTTTACTACAAATTTTTACTGAATATCCTCTTCCTATAGCTATAAAAGCTATAAAAAAATTGCTTTAACATTTTAGAACAACAGCCTTATATACCACCGAAACTAAAAGAGGGTAATGTCTATTGGGCCCCCCCCCCCTCACGCGGCCAGCGGCTAATTTTTCAAGGCTGTCACAACCAAGCTTATAATTTGGGCCGTATGAAAAACACCACGCCTACGTAGTGTGCCCTCGTATGTGCAAACTTGCCTTGCGCTTTTAATATTTTGTCATACTATATGAAAGTCTCATAAAAAATGGCCTCTTTAGGACCTTTGCCAGCCTTTGTGGGACAAAAAATGTGATATATACGTCCGTCCGGCTTACGAATATGCCAGAGTTAAAAAATCATGTAACTATCATATTGAGTACTAGTTATCACCCACATCTATGTTTGCATGGATTTTAAGAATTTTTTTTTAACTTCACGCTGTATCCCGCACGTAGCAGGGTAAGTAGGTAGAGAGAACCTATGAGCCCAGTGTTGAGACACTAAGTTCTCAATAAGATACTTCCGTCTTCCACTTGCAATTCTCAAGACTTTGCGTGTTGAGTGGTGTCACCAGAACAAGGATATGAAATTATTAAATACTAGTAGTTTTCGCGCGGCTTTGTCCTCTTGAATAATACGAATATTTATTTGTGTTTAAGAAAAATGGCTTAATTATTTTAGTTTAGGTAATCTAAACTGTAATTTTTTTCAGCTACACACTGTATCCCACATATAGTAGGCTGTTTCCCATTTTTCTTACTTTCTTAATTGAAAATATTAATAAATAACAATTAACTCCCCCGAGTGGGAATCGAATCCTTTCCCATGCCACGACTGCCTCATTCATATTCATAAGGTATGCACCCATGAACTATGGGGGCTTGCATATTTAATTATTCAGTTGTTACTTTGCAAAGTTTTATGTAAGCAGCTGCGGAACCAAATTGTAAACTCGTGTTACAATTTCTAGTTTTAAACTTAAATTATATTGCGATCGTCCTCCATTTCGGTCAGGTTTAAAAACAAGGGAAGCTAAAGTTGTTTTCCTATGAGTATCATTTACAATGCGTTCCGTACGATGGTAGATACAATGGGTTTATTTATGGGAGAAAACGTAATCACTTTTTTTATTGCTGTGCATCTGCATATGGCATATAGCAAAGAAAACTTAGTGTCATGATACTCCGTTTTAATATTCGGGTCACCTGATGGTAAGTGGTCGCCGCCGCCCACGACCCCGTGCAACACCAGAGGAGCTACAGGTGCATTGCCGGCCGCCAAGGTGGAGATAGATGCGCTTTTTGGAGGTACCCATGTCATATCGACCTGGAAACACCGCCGCGGGTAGGCCATTCCACAGTTCCGTGGCGCGTGGAAGGAAGTTCCTACGAAGGTGAAGGTGATATTTTAACGTTTTTTTATTTTATCAAGATATAGAAAATTACGAGTAAAAGTTATTCCATTAATTAATTCAATGAAAATAAGCTTTGATTTTTATTCAAGAAAATGTAAACTTAAAATCATTCAACGCTCTGTTAACGGCGGCAATAATAGGTTCGAGTCCCGTGGGAGACACCCGCCGCCGCCGATGACGTCCTCGCAAACAGAGACGTAGTGCTTGTACTGTCTCAAAATTATGAAAAATGAGTGAATGTATTAATTAAATAATCAATATTATGGCGAATGCAGCATTATAAAATAATTATAGTAATTATCGTAATGGTATTTAAATAAAAATTAAAACAGAAGAAATTTTTTGCCTACAAACCGTTATGAGGATTTTTTTCTGATATTCTATTTATCCCTTATCAGGGAAGACAGAGAGAGCTTAATGTTGAGATATTTCGTTCCCCACATACTCTGCAATGTGAATGGCGGAACTCGACCCCGTGCTTTGTCTTATTACCAGAGCAAAAATAAATAAATATTTTCCTATATTATCCGATATTTCAACGATATACTTTATAATACTAATTAAAAACTTCCACTCGACAATATTTCACTAGCTGCAATGTATACATCAAGTGGCTGGCAACACTGGCAACACGTCCATAGCTCAACTATCCCGTGCCGACTCGTTTATCACGGAATCCCAACAAGCGACCAACTTAAGTGGCGAACTAATCCCGGGAACGGGATACACTGAATTTACGTTACATTTAAATGAAAACACTTGCCATACGAAAATAGCTATTATTGTTTACACATTTAGAAGTTAAATTCGTATAGCGTTTGAAATAGAGACGTAATACAGACGGTGGAGTTACAAAGAAATTATGAATGGATGAAAAAGAACAAGTAGTGCTGTTCTGTTGTTTTTTTGCATAAATGGTAATTAAGTGGAGTTATCTGCGAGAGGTCGCTGTGGTCGAGGGTTTAGAGTAAGGCTTCTTTTACACTAGAACATTTACAACATATTGTTAATTTAGAGCAATAATGACGTAATTGTACTTTTTTTTAGCTTCATACTGTATCCTGTAACTTGCTGGGTAGGCGGAAGGAGTCTCTTAACCGAGTATTGGTACTCCATTTCGATTAATCACACCATCGTTTGCCACTCTCCGACTCCGTGTGATAAAGCCCAACACTTCGCTTCATTACCAGAGCGAGCTTTCAAAAATTCAAGGAAAGAGGAGAACGGAGTGTCCTTACACTAAAATTCCTCTGTCTTTTTTTAACTCCTTAACTTCACCCTTCGTCCCTAGTCAGAGAGAACGGACCGCCAAACGTAACGGTTTCTCTGTGTACCCTGTTATATAAGATATAGCGTGTGAAGCTACAAAAAAAATCAATTTGTTCTAATTATTCTAACTTAAATATTGTTCTATTTCGTTAAAAGAAGCCAATGTTTATTATTTTACAAAATATTCTTCTTACCGACCGAGCTTTTCTTTCCGACTTTGATGAGTTTCTGAGCTTTTAAAGTAAGTTTGTTTGCTTAACATTGTTAATGAGGTGTTACCACTTTGAAAGATAGTTCTAGTACAGTTAGTGTCGGATATAACTTATTTAGCATATTTTTATTATTATTTGTAACTTTTAAACAAATTATCGAAATTTAAGCAATTTTTCAACTGAAATTATAATGTGAAAGTATGTCCATACTGTGAAATGTATCCGTATATTCAATGAAATACAGAAAAAAACTACTTATAATGAAATAAATATGTGTGGGGGTGATAGATATTGTGATTGAAGCAAAGCACGGCGTTGAGTACCGCCTCAACCCGCAAAATCTCAAGGGTTAGATGGAAGGATGAATATGTGAAAGACAGAGTCAAACCTAAAAAGAGCTTATATTTTCACTGAAAATAGTGACTAACATATACATACGTTCTTTTACGTCAAAACTCTGTTTTTATTTTGTTCCCTTAAATATTTGAATCGACGATTACTCTTAAGCGTTAGGGAAGAGCTGTATAAATAAAACACGACACGCTCACCATAAAAAGGGAAACGTCAAATTTATAGCGAGAAAAAGAATGTGTAGCTTTGTTATTTTAATTTTTTTTTGCACATTTTTTTGTTTATTTTCGGGTAAAAGCGGAGAGAACGATACGAAGACAGTCCATTTTCTCTGAAAATTTCTTAAAACCGATTCATTTAATATAATTGGTTCTTGAAATGTAAGTTAAATGTAACGTGATTGAAATCGACTACTAGGTTTCCTATTTCACGTCACCGTTACCATACACGAGCGAGCATATAACTCTTTTGTGGAAATAGTATGAATGAAAATTACTATTCGATAAATGAACATTTATTTCCACTTATTTTAATATTTCTTCCAATGAATACAAGCGTCACAGCACGTATAATCAGAAGAGAAGAGAATAAAAAAATCACAATATAAGAGAAGCCACGTATAAAGGCTAGTACGAGGCGCTTGAAATCGAACGTGGATTTGAATACTGAAGTCACAGTATGATACTTTAATTTTGATATAACTCTTGTATAGTCATAAAAATAAAATAAAATATCACAAATGTATATCTTTAATTTAAAATATATTTATTTTCTTTATAATATTTTAACAGTATCGTGTTTTTATTTAGATTCATTATCAGTGGCGGATTGAAGCCGACATTGTCTCGTTCTCCTTTTTCCACCTATTCTAGGTATTTGTGGAGCTGAACACCGCGCTATGTCTAACCAGGCCTAGTAAAGAAAATATTTCAAATGTTTTTTTTAAACCTAAAATCATCACAATATGAATAGTCAGATATTTTTTTCTGCTCCAGTATTTTGAAGAATTTAACATACATATGTAAAGCGTATGACTAATCGTGACAAGTTTCCAATTCCCATCTGACGAATTAAATATTCAATATTTTCCTTTCTTCGCTCTGGTATCGATGCAAAGCAAGGCGTTGAGTTCTGCCACTAAATACGCATTTTCTCCAGAATTTGGAGGATATATTCGTATAGGGAACGGAAATGTCTGAATGAGAAGGTAATATCTTAACTTTCCCAGGCTTACGTTACTATATGCTGAATCTAGTTTAAGGCCAAAGAATAAGTTAAATTTTAATAAAGTGTTTTATTTATCACCTTTATTATACTAATTAAAAAATATAGTCTCAATTGTATAAATTTATATTGGTATACAATTATGTATACAGTAACAAATGCTCTCGCTCGTGCTCATTTACGTTCTTCAGTTGCCAAATCAAAACGAACTTAAAAGGATTCTCGTGTAGTTTGAACCAATGTTGTCATTCTCCATGAAATAAATTTATTTATTTTATGGAGAATGACAACACGATTACGATTTTAAAATATTTTTAAATAATATTCTAATTATAATCTGTGAATATATAGATTATGTGATTATTTAGTGGATTGTAATATTTATATATATAAATAATTTTAATATAGAAAGAAACTCAAAATTTACTCTTATATTTAGGTTCTTTATATTACAGATATAAAGAATATGATACATCATATACATTATCGTCAACTTTAGCCTTCGTCCACTATGAATATAGACCTCTCCAAATTAAACAAAATTATAGCAATCTGTAGTTTCATCCCAAGGATGACAGTCATCATCCTCGTGGATGAGGTGGACCTCTGGAGGAAGAAAAAGAGGTACGCGGAAACCGTAGCGTGACACTGCTCAGAAAATAAAACGTAAACCTATACAATTATAAAGTTAATTGTAAAATAAACCTTTTCCACGTAAAACTTGCACAATATAAAATCCACCATTAAAATTACTAAAACTAAGTTAAGAAACTGTAGCAAATATTATTAAAGTAAAACACTGTATACATAATTAAACAAACTAACTTAAATTGAACTTTAAACAAATTAAACTTAAGATTTATAATGGCACAGCAAAGAATTGTTCTATTAGATTAGGAGCCAACTTCTTACCTGCAATTATAGCGACAATATGCAATTAACATGCAGAGATTTGCATAATTACTATATATAGCTGCATCTCCAATTCGGACTCCAAGATGGGACTTGGAAGATATTTGTTTACTTTATTATACTGCAGACGTTTCGGTGATAAAACTAATTGGATTTACAGTTTTGAATTTCTCTGCATATTAGTACAGTAGTATTGTTAATGCAATGGTTCTGAGTTCGATTCACGCTTGGACAACTAATATTTTTATTTCTCTGTTCTGGTAACAAGACAAAGCGCCACGTGGAAGTCGGCAATGAGATAAAGACTGACAAATTAAGTGAAACCGGTTTTTTCTTGATAAATAATGCAAACATTTTAAATGTTATACTTGTAAAATGAAAACGAATAGGTATTTAAAAAGTCATGTATTCTTAAATTTTCTTATTTTTAAATTAGAAATTAAACTGTGCGGTAGTTTCTACCTTACATAGAAAATACCTCTAGGGTGCGGAAGTTTATATAAATTAGACATTTTTAAATCTTTTTTCTTATTTGAAAGCGTTGATTTTTCTCTATTTTTAACTGACTTCTATTAGGATGGGGGCTGTCATCAATTTGACTATATTTTACGTTAGTTACTTTAGAAATTTTGACTGGGTGGACCGATTTCGATGATTCTTTTTTATTCAGAATCTGGTGAGTGGTTCCATTTCAATTTAGTACAATTATGACAGTATTATCTATGAGACAATTACCTAAGTCTAAGTAAATCTGCGCGTAGTAGTAGTTTTGGACGAATAACTCAATAATACGCCAACCGATTTCGATAATTTTTTTTTATTGGAAAGCTCTTCGAGGGTAGTTTGGTGAGAGTTTGGTTAGGATCTGATAATAGAATCTGGTATATTATTTTGAGAAAATATCCCTATTTGTTTCTCAAGCTTGTACTTAAATTGCTATGTTAGTATGTATAGTCGTCAGTATAGTAAAATTTTGCAAGTTCAATTTGACTTCCCAGGCTCCGATTTTGACGCACTTCGCAGGTTCCGATTTTGACGCACTTCCCAGTTTTAATTGAGTAAAATTAAGTGTGAATCAGGTTGACCCCACATTGTATCAAGGAACGTAATAGGATCCATCCCCAACTTTCCATCCACCTTTCGAGAAGAACTGCAGAACTCAACGCCGTGCGTCGTCTACCAGTCCGCGGAATTGAGAACAATTATTATCATTCCATAATTGGAAACCAATTTCCCACTGCGCCACGACTATTAATTTTGAATATTTAATTTACATTTTCATTTAATGGTGTGCTGCAATAGTGTCGTTTTAAAGAGACACCGCACGTTAATCGCTTATATTATTAATTCACCACGAAGTGTAGGCACTCGTTTTGCTTTATACCGACAGATTATGGCGAGATTATAGATTTTTAATTATCACATGTTTATAGATTTTATATTACGTAGAATAAAAAAAATCTGCTTCACGCTGTGTCCCGCTTATTCCAGGGTAGGTTGAAGGAACCTTATGTTAAGACCCTCCGTTCCCTACTTTCTACCGAATTCTGGAAGCATTGCGTGTTGAGTGGCAGAACTCAACGCCGCGCTTTGCCTCGAATCGTCACCTCGATCGATCCCACAACCGTCGCATTATTGTCACACCCTTGTGCCACTGCGCCACGACGGCCTCTTACATTGAAAGGTTATAAAATATACTCGGTACTACGGTACATCCGGTTGTACAACGTGGAAAAATTGACAAACTTTAATTTGTAACGTGTGCACTCCATTTCTATGAAATGAAACACAATTAAATACATTTGTAATATTTTTTTTATATGACCTATAAATTTTTACTTTTCTTATTTACAATGCTGGCAAAGCCGCTGGTAAAAGCTAGCAAATATCTATATAAAGCTATATATTCAAAGCATTCTCCTGGAAACTAAGCCTTACTTAGAGTTATTAATTAGCCCGGTGTGACATCACTTTGATAGTGGGTTTAATAACGTCGCTCCGCTGTATGTGACAAATATATGAAATATGTAGGTATATAAACTAAACTTAATTAAAGGAATAAGTTAATAATAGTATTTTTTTTAATTCCTATGGTTACTGACGCCACTTAACATGAAAATATAGGTTGAAACTGAAAAAAAGTATATTTTATGTATTATGTTTGAACAATCCTGTACTATATAAAAGGATTTTCAATTTCAAATTATGCTTCTAACCTACCTGTGTAGGTTTTCTCTGAAATATAACTAAATAAAAAAAATTAAAAAAAACTAAAATAACTGACTTCCAAAGTATACCTACATCGCCGTTATTTGGGCATATGCACAATCTTAAATCAAAACTAAAAAAAAGAAAAATAATATTTTATATCACGTCAAAGTAAAGATAAAGTAAATAAATAATAAATTGAAATTTTTGATACACAGATAAAAAAATATTTTGAGAAAATTACAGAGGGCGTCACACATAATTACATACATCATGAATCAGAGTACATTGCGATACAGTACTTCATTCTCATTTTAACAGAATCGAGCAATAATTGCTCTCAAACCGTTTCCGGTTATTATCGGCTTGCTGACATCCCATAGATTCACTACAGCCGGTGCTAAAGTGTTATAAGTTATATTTTTGTAATTTTCTTTTTAGTTTAGTTATTTCTAGCCGGAGAAAATGGAGCACCAAATGTTATGATTTCTCCATTATTTAAACTCATCTACTGTATATCAATCTCTCTTCATACATACTTAGACAAAGTAGACCAAATGCGACGTTAAATTCTGCCACTCACCGCGCAATATCTCAAGATTGGGTGGAAAATGTGGAACGGTGGGTCTCAACACTGGATTATTGCAAGAAACAACATGAAGTTTATTTTATGGATTGACAAATTATGACAAATTATGATGGAAAAATTTATGATTTCACAGTTTAGATTTATTTATTTCATAATATAATACACGCTTATAATATAATATATTTCACTTGAATCAGCGCCATGATAGCTTTTGGATAGAAAAGAGAGACGAAATATATATTTTTTTCTAAATTTAAGTATAAGCTATTATAACTTTTGCCTCGATCTGTCCTCTAGAGCCTGGGACCACGTGCATTGGAATATTTGTGTACATGAGTAATTCATGTGTTTGAAACATGTGTGTGTGTGTATTCAGAGGTACGCTTGCTGTGGACTTTCATGTAATACCATTGATTTCGGTTGAACTACACGTTTATTTAAATTGATAGAATTATTTTTAGTGACTAGATCACTATATCTGTAGTATTTTTAGTGACTAGGTCACTAACTTTTTACTTTTTTAAAACATCCCGCAAACTACATTTGAAATAACAATCAAACAACTACCAATTACATTAAACAGTAATATAAATAAGATTTAATTAAATTAACCTTAAACGTAAATCTAAATTATTAATATATAAGAGTGTATCCTAGTTGTCATTGAGACCAATGTCTATAATTACTCAGCGGTTCCCAAAGGGCGAGAGAAGGCAAGTTATTACAGCAGTTAGATGATGATTTCCAGGAATAAGCTCACGCTGCCTACTGGAGTGTTACGAAAGTTTAAGATAGATATGGGCAATGATGGAGGAAATTGTAGAATAAGTGGTTCTGTAGTGTAACTCTTTATATTTTATCAGATTTTAAGTAAAAGTAGTAGTATATCCCACTCACCACCTTCTCAGGACATAGATTAAACTCAACGGCGCAATCTTTCAGACAGTTGTGATATTATGGAAGAATAACGCAAAATATTGTATAATAATAATCAGCCAGTTTTGACTTAATATTACCATTAATATCGTCGCTTTATAAAATATCGAGTATAGTAAGTTTGTTAATAGAATATATTTGGCCACACTCAGATTGATCACAGACAACTCAACGGAAAGACATTACTTATTATATAATATAAAACAAGAAATATTTCAAATAATAAAAATACATACTATGTAAATATAATAATTAAAGTTAAAATTTCTCTCACATTTACTGCTTCAT
The DNA here is from genome assembly GCA_037355905.1 of Heliconius aoede. Taxonomy (NCBI): domain Eukaryota; kingdom Metazoa; phylum Arthropoda; class Insecta; order Lepidoptera; family Nymphalidae; genus Heliconius; species Heliconius aoede. Next base: position 25,327 of record JBAIZZ010000424.1, read on the forward strand.
ATTTCAGTCAAGCCAGCCAACATACTTGAAACGACGAAGACAGATAAATAATAAGCGCGCATAAGCTAGATTTCCCAGGCGGCTTTGAACGTGTGACCTCAACTAAATTGGCCGCTACCGTCTCGCGTACATGAGCATACTATATCTCATTCTCAGGTGCTTTCCTTGTGATATACAATTATAATACTGACGGAAAATATTTAGATTGCCATATGAGTTCTAAATAAAATATATCGAGGACGTCGTGGCGCAGCGGCACAGGGGTGTGACTGTAACGCGACGGTTGTGGGTTCGAGCCCCACTCGAGGAAGTTAAATATTTATTTACGTTTATATTTCCGTTACTTCACTCTGGTGTCGACGTCTGAAGAGTTTGTATTTTTAATTACGGTAATCTCAGGAACTACATATTATTATTATGTATGTATTTATTTTACAACTTGTATCTAAGGAACATACTATTACAAGCCGTTGCGTTTACAACTAGACTATCAGCTCGCTCAAGTAAGGATCGTATACATAATATATGTACATACGTATTGACAGTATCGAATTCGCGGCAAATTTCTTACAAGATTGCAGATGAATCGGTACATACATGCTTGTATCTCTTGATGGCGTTGACTTAAAAGCTTGAAATTTTTGTTAATGCTGTGCGGAACCATAGACTGGAATATTTAATTACAATTTTAGCTTAATACCTCCACGTGTTCTCGAGGTAAATGGTCTTAGCAGACGGACAGACGAACAAAAAAGGGATCCTACAGGGGTTCCGTTTTTATCCTTTGAGGTACAGAATCCTAAAAATATATAACATTCCCTAATACAGATCAATATTTAACCATATCATTTACTAGTTACGCAGCTAAGAACTTCTGTCCATAATTGTCTTCCAACTTCCAAGTTCTGAAGTGCATCTGAACTTAAGACGCTTGAATAAGTACACTCTATCTTCTAAGCTTGTGCTTCTCAAAGGTTAACGCTCTGCTATCATGAGATTAATCATAACTTCATACTTAATTAATCCCCTAAATTAATTTTAATTAATTAAATATACAAATTAGAACATAACTTTCAATATTAATAATATTCACGCAGATGCCTGTAGTTCGGCGGCGCAATTGTGTGACATTACGCGACGGTTGTAGGTTTGATTTAATTTTGGGAAAATATATAATATTATATATTTTTGGTTTCTTTTATTTTTATATAAATATTTTATTTAAATATTTTTCGCATTAAAAGCATAGAATGAGAACATAACTATTAGCTTAAAGCAAAGCGAATACAGACAAAATTATTCTATACTGAAAAATTAAAAATATTTTAGAAAAACTTTTCTTTCCAATATCTCCTTCATTTACAGAATCCAAGAAGAGTGCAGGTTCGAATCATGTCATTTTTATATTTTTTCCAAGACCCTTAATGCTTATAATATTATAATATTTGAGAGCCACTGACGTTAAGTAAAGTTTGCCGACAAACGAGCAGCTGCCATACAAACGGTGATATCCTCTCAATATACGTATTTATTGGTTAGAACATTATATTGTAATATCTCTTCATAGAAATGTTATAGGTCACTAATTTGGTAGTAATTTTCAGTATTGTATTGTATTTCTTATACATATTGAGATCTGACTTCGTTTATTTTTGTATGTGACTTTATTTTATGCTTTTTTTTTGACCTAATGGCGTTAGGTATTACGAACGTTGCAGTGGGAAGTGCACTGTAGTGTTTCAATACACTTTCATTACTCACTTTCCGTCAAATTCTGCGGCATCGCGTGCCGAGTGGTGGAACTCAATGCCCCGCTTTGCCTTGATACCAGAGCGAGAATCAATATTGACCACACGAAGTACCATCACCATGACAAGGTCAATTCCCTTGAGGGTTATTATGATTATTTCTTTGGCTTCACGCTCTATTCTGCACACAGCAGGGTAGGGAGAGCTAATATGGTAACCTAGTGGTAAGACACTCCACTTGAAGAGTGAGGAAATTTAAATAGAGCGAAGAAACAATAATAATAATGAAATACTCGAGACACTTGTCACAATGAAATGGCATAGCGTGGATGGTTATGGATTCAATTCCCGCCCAGAAAATGACTTATTTTCGTTTTCTAACTCTGGTAACAAAAGAAAACGCGGCGTTGAGTTCCATCACTCAACACGCATTAAGTGACATAAATCTAAAAACATTAAAGAATTAATTATTGAATTCAAAAAGTTATTCCCTTATCGAATTTAGTTTTTGCACTAACGAACGCTCTCGCGACAACCAATAAAAAGATATGAAACAGTACGTTCATCTATTTAATTATACATTTTAACAAATGAATACAAATAAAATAACAAAAAAAAAATAGTTACAATGAACTAACTAGAACTAGGAACGTTCGCCGGCAATTATTAATTCTGAATACATTCTGTTTGCCGCTAGGCGCTGATTAAGAGTCGCCTAATCGAGTAACGAACTCCCCTAGACTTGCTAAACAGACGGCACCACAGGCGAAACTACGTGCAAGGTTTGTATTGGAGCGGAATTTGAAAATAAAATATAATACAGCTTCACGCTCTATCCCGCACGCAGCAGGAAAGGATCAGAAGAATTTAGTGTTATTATACTCCGTTTCCCATTTTCCACCGAATTCTCGAGGAATTGTGTGCTGGCTCCAAACCGTAGCGAAGACAAGAAAATATTTCATTTTGTCGAGCGTGGATTGAACCCACAACAATCGCGTTAACAGTCAAACACTTGTTGAACGGCACCATGACAGGCCTCATTCTCGGAATTGAAGAATGCTGGATTTGTCTTTGGACAGTGTACACACCATATTCTCCATTATTTTTTACAGTGATAGTCTTTAAAGAGGTCAGGCACAAGCGTGCGACTGTACGACTGATTGTGGGTTCAGTTCTCAATCGAGGGAATATTCATTTCCTGGCTCTGGTAACGAAGCAAAGCGCAGCATTGAGATCCTCTGAGAGGATCTTAACGTGTCTTAACACTAGGTTCCGAGGTTCCCTTTACATGCTCTGCTATGTATTTCTATGTGTGTTTAAAAATACATAAATATTGTGTATTGGCACACGCAATATTTGGAAATTTCAGAAGTGACAAGCGGAGTATTTTGACACAAAATTTACCCAACTTAAATTACTTTATGCGATAATCAAAAAAGTTATAGAACTTTAGGCTAAGCTTTTTTATATCTATTTTATTTTTAATTACATAAATATGATTTAAAAATAAACATGAAATATATATGCATAGAATTAAGAAACAACAAAAGAAGCTTAAAGCCCATGACTTGAGCGTAACAAAAGTAACTCACTCGCGACTGTGCAAATTCGTTATCACAGCTATTCTTGTTAAATATATTCCACTAATTGGGATTATCTTCCACAAACTACGCCGACAGTTTATACAATTAATATTAAAATTTACTAGCGTTTGTCTTTTCTATTGCGTCTTCATTAGGGCCCACAGGGGCTTTATGTTTCAAAAAATATTGGAAATTTTGTTATCTAATATAATATTTTTTAAATTAACGAAAAAAATTAAAAAAAGGGCGGGCGGGGGAATCGAACCCCAACCACTGCGTTTAAAACCTGTACTGTCGCTATTCTCTCTATGGCCTTATATATGTATACTTAAATGTTATAATATATGAAGCAAAAGTTTTATTTGACAAAAAACCTATAGAAAATTTATGTAGTTGAACCGATTATTATTAGCTTTCATCCGAGTCCCTTTGAGGACGCATCCTCAGGAAGTAACGGAAGACATAGGAGGGTATTTTTGAACGATTTTCTTTTCATCTTTCGATCTAATAGAGCTATTACTGTAAGCTTTTATTACTTTTACACAATAGAAAGAGTGAAAAATGTTGAGTTATAGCGAATCGTATCATCTTTAAGATGTAAAATAGAAAATCTCGTTTTTCTTCGGCTTGAATCAGACGTTAATAATCTTTTCATCAATTAAAAGGGAGGGAAGTATTAAAACATTCCAATCTTCATTTTGACACCAGAGCGAAGAGATGAAAATATTAAATATTTTAGTTTACCTTGTGGGAATCGAACCCACAATCTGTCACACTTTATGCCCATGCGTCACAACTGACAAACTGACTCTTTATCAGGATAACAAAAATACCTGAAATATGTACAAGCAATATAATGGCGTTAAAATGTTCTATTCAAAATAAAATTACTTAAGATGCCAAAGCAGAAGCGGATTTCTCATTGACAAATCGTCTTGAATGGTCCATCAGAATTGAAACAAGAATAATCGCTCGGATCCGCCCGCCCTGCCGCAAATGCTACCGATTACAGATTAACATAACAATGTGACACTTCTGTGAAAACATACAGCCTTAAATTTGGCAAAAAAAAATATTTCATGCTAGATCTCGCATATTGTACGGTAATCAATGGCAATCTAGTGTTAAGATACTGCATCTGATACTTATAGTTCAATGCAATTGCGTGTTCAGTGGAGTTCAACTCTGTGCTATATTATTAACAACACGATTTAGGGCTGAGTCAGTCCGAATTCAGAATATTTAAATCGTAATAGCTTAGTTCCATCGAGAAGGGAGGGGGGGGGGGGGGGGAGAAAGGGGATAATGTGTTAACACTTATTAACACTTGTTCCTCTTTCCTACCCTCCAACACGCGAGATACAGCCCGAAGCTATAAAATTGATATATCTTAATAAAATGATATATAATATTAAAACGTAGATAAACCGAGACTCACTCTGTATATTTTAACTAAACTTTAGCTATACAAAGGCGAGGCAAGATTCTGACACGGAATCTACAATAGGATTTTAATATAAAAAAAATATATATTCGCGCTCTCGGGGCTCAGATGGACCCGTAATGCTAAATTACATGTAATTGACCAAGTTGTAAGATTTCCTTTGCAAAAACTACATATATTTTTCACTGTGCAAAATAATATAGAACTAGTTTTTTTTCTATTTCACTGTCTTTCCTGTGAAGCAAAGTATGTCGGGAAACAGTGTTAAAAAAATCTACTGTCCTGTTCGAGACATCGTATATTTAGTTGTAGAACTCAACGCCGCACTTGGTCTACAATATAGAAATGAGGTCTTTCGAGTGTGTACCGAGCCTACTATCATACTATTTTCAATGATAAAATTTATGTTTTTTTTTTATATCATTTTATTATTTTATTATTTTATTAGTATATTAATAATGTAATAGATATATTTTATTTGCCAAAATTTTGCTTGCTATAAAAAAAATTTCTACCCTCATAAATATAAACATTTTTTTTATACCCCAAACAAACAGTACAAAATGTACCTATTAAATAATACATGTAAAGTAAAGAAACACCAATATCTAGTAAAACATAATTCAATTAGTGCAGACACTTCTGAGGGTTAGAAGAGTTTTTATAGCTCTGGTATAACTTTTCTTCCTTTCTTTTAACTTTTACACCAACCGGCCTTCAGACGGTACTTCGATTTTTCATAGCTAGCAGAAATTATGAATTATAAAAAGGTTACGCTTGGCCTCTTTTAACTCATTGTTACCGACTTATATTTTTATATTCACACATTTACCGCCTTTTAATTAAGAAAAATTTTAGAATGCTCAGTATATATTTTCCTTTTACATTTTATGTGTTATACATATATATAAATGGTTAACGCTGAACAAGGAAATGTTTTTTATTCTGGATAAGAATCGAACCTACAACTGTCACGTTTACAATCAGATAACTTAATATTTATTCTGTACTAAATTAACAGTGTAAATAGGGTTAGGGTTTCTTGATTGGTTATTACTTGTATAGCTTTGATTTATCTAAATTTAAAACTTTGCACCTCAGAAATGAATAGTGGAACTCGTTTTTCGTATAGAGAGAAAGAGAGTTGAATCTCTTTCTCTCTTTCAACATTGCCATATCTCTAAGGACAAATCATTTTGTCCTCTCTTGTGGATTCATATCCACAATCATCACGCGTACTACAAGCACAGCTTCTTTCCTTAGATACCCTAGAAGAAGATTCATTCGTTACATTCGTTACATCCCATGTACAATAACCTCGTTTTAATGAGAAATTAATAAGGGACATTAATACTAGAGATGCCAATTACCGCCCCCAAAATAATTAATGTTCGCGGATATTTTGATAATATATCGATATTTTGGTTACGTTGCGTTAATAAGTAAATTTATACTACAATATTAACTTATAATATCGAATATGGTATGCTGGAGTATGGAGTATGATGCAGAATGAGTTGACTGTGTACAGTCAGCTCATTCATAGTAAGACAAGAAACCAGGGCAGTACGCGAGGAAATTAAGATTATTTCTTAAGATCATGTGAAAGTTTCTAGCTGAAATTAATATCTAATATCCAAGTCTATCCAGAACAGTGTGAAGCTCAAAAAAAAGTATTAAATAATAATTCAATTCGCCGTCGTGGCGTACACAAGCATGTAACTCTAAGCGCGACAAGCTATGAGTTCGATTCCCACTCTGAAGAATGAGTGATTATTTATTCATATTTTAATGTCTTCCCTCTGATACCGAGGTTTTGGGCTGCGTTGTGTTCCACCACAGACGATGTGCCCCGAAAATTCGGCAGTACGTGTCAATTTAACAAAGTGTCTTAACACTTGGTGTTCTCTGGTGACCCTGCTACATGCGGTATACAGCGTGAAGCTGAAAAACAAAATCTACCCTTGAGAGGCAAAACCACGTGCCACAGCTAGTATTCCCACACTCTGCGTAATGCACGCCTACGTGACATTATTAAAGTCACGATGAAAGTGACACAGCCGCAACTAATTAACAATCCACCGTTATTACAGCTCTATATGATGTAACGTGGACTTATGTATTTTTGAAGGTTCATTTGGAGTTTTAATATCTTTTTGGTATTTTAAAAATAGTAACTGTACACAGAGGGCGTGAGTTCGATTCTCACTTGAAGTAATGATTGTGTACAAATATTGTTCTTGCTTTCGGGTATCACGCGGTATAAATAGCATGCAGCAGAGGATCTAGTATATGTGTTGAAAGGCAAAACTCAATGTCACACACTTTCTTTTAAACTAAATTATTTCAACTCAAGTGGGAATCGAACCTACAATTATCATATTTACAGTCAGTAAGAGTTTGACCACAGAATTGTTTATCTTCCAGGCGCCAAGAAGCACAAATATGATATGAGTAGAAAAAAATCTACTTTCAATAGAAATATGCCGTGTCATTTCATTTCAATCTCTCAAGTGGATATCTAACCCACAGCCACCATCCACACTGACTCCTGACTCACCACACCACAATACCTAAATAGCCAAGTAAGTATAATCACAGTAATAAAACATGAATGTAAATTTAAAAAATAATATTTTCATATTTCCTCGCTTAACTAGCGTCGTAACGAGCTGTTTATAACTTGTAAACGGGCTTCCATACTTTGCGGTGAAATAACGAAATAAATTAAGCTACTATTTTGTTTTATACTATAATTTACATTAGCAAGTGTCAAGGATTTGTTAATATGTTAAAAATAAAAATTTATGATCTAGAATAAAGTTTAACACACACACAGATTAACTTAATTAATATATAGTTTAGGAATATTATTTTATTCCATAGCTCTATTCCTTTATATCATAAGCATAGAGTGTGGTAAAATAAAAGTTAGCCAAGTGTGAGTCGTACTTGCCTATATAGTAAGCAGCAATATAACCACTTAACGTACCAAATATCGTCGCCAAGCTAAAATATTATAAAATAGAAAATCTAAAATATCTCCAAAATTCGACAGAAAGTGTAGAGCGGAGTGTTTTAACACTAGGCTCCCTCTATCTATCCTGCTACATATGAGACACTGTCAGTAGAGCTCCATCTGACCACGAAAAGAAAGCCACACGTAGCACCTACTTAGTAATTTGTAAAATCGAACTTACTACCATTGGCCTGTTATCAGGCCAAACTCTGTTAGAGACCGTCAAGTATCAAAGAGTCAGATAGTTTACGTTGCGCGGCATTAGCCAATGTGAATAAATTAATAATACTCGCAGAAACAGTACTGTCATGTACTTTAGTGGGTGACTATTGCGTGGGAAATCTCTGTTAAATTGTACGGTTAGCAGTGAACTGAGTTTTTATTTTCTTCTTTCTTAGCGGCCTTATACTTTTTCTCGCTTAGCGAGGTAGGTAGATAAACACAGTAGCGTCTGGAAACGCGGCGGTTATGAGTTAGATTCCTATTCGGGGGGTTGAATTGATTTTTATTACATTTATTTAGTAACAAGAAAAAGCGAAGCATTAATTCCACCATTATTCTCGAAAATTTTAGACCAAGACACTTTTTTTACTGCTAGATTTTTACTGCTACACGTGGGATATACATAGAAAATAATTTAAAGGTCGGCAATACACTTGTAGCTCCTCTGGTGCTGCATGGGGTCGTGGGCGGCGGTGATCACTTACCATCAGATGACCTGAACGCTCGTTTGCCTTGTCCTTTCCATAAAAAAAAAAGAATACATGAAGTTAACAAAAATATGATAAAACATATATATTTCATATTACATTATTTGTAAAAATATGCTAACGCTACAAATTCTAATGGAGCAATGCCTTCAATGGTACCAATGCAACGGTCGATTTAAGTTCATCTATTACACATTAAAAGCCGTGGTCTCAACTCTATTAGCTGTTGGATTAAAACATCTGATCTAAACGTTTTGGTAACGTAGGCCTATTTACTGTCTAAAGTCTGGTTAGTTTTCACGCTTCACTCTCTATCTCGCATATAGCAGCGTTTTATCTATTAAGGGCCAAAAAATTAGAATACTTTAAGCTCAGTCATTCCCTAAAGTGGTGTAAACCTATACCAAAGATTATTTATAAACGTATTAATACCTAAGTAAACTTTTTTTATTTATACAGTTTTTCTCTCTTTATTATTAAAGACTACATATTTGTTGTCAAATACACTCGGCCTCAAATACAAATTTACAATAGAAACAATAGTAATTACTTGCATATTTCCTACCAAAGTGGACTTTCGTATCACAGCGACCACATCAAAGTGTCAATCAATATAGTGTGATGTTATCAGATTATGGTGATATTTGAAATAATCCAAAATATTTATAAAATTTTCAGCTTCACGCTGTATCCCGCACACAGACGAGACTACAGAGATGTGAACAAGAATAACCAGCTTGTAAGAATTTCGACGTAGCTTGATAAAGCTTGATAAAGCTTTGGAGTCGTAGCATAGCATAGCATATGGAGATCAAAAGTAGTATATTATTTACGTAATATATGCTGTAAAATGATATAATGAAAGACGGAGTACCTAAACACTAAATTCTATCTTCCTATCGTTCTTCTATTTCTATCCTTCGGGTTACAGTGTGAAGGTGAAAATAAATTAGATAATGTCCGAAAAAGGATTTCTTTATCGATCACCATAACGTGAAAAAAATAATAATAAAAAAAAAATATAAATTGCCATCGTTAACGTTGATATATTAATTTCAAGAAATATCCAATAAATTAAATGCCGCCTCGTGAAAATTTAATTTGGTATATTACCCAAATGACATATATTTTAAAGCGATTAAACATTTATCGAAAACCAACGTGACATGCCATCGTTTGTGATATTATTTGACGGCATATTACGTAGGGGGTGCGGGTTTATTTCATTTTTTGGGGAAGGCCTCAAATTCGTACATGTAATGGTATGAAATATTTGTTGTTTAATTTTTGTTTATATTTTTCATTTTTCTTTCTATTATGCTCGTATTTCCTGTTAGGTAGGCAGAAGGAACCAACCTAATATTATAACACTCTATTTCACACTTTCACGCACATTTTCGAGATTTTTTTTATCGAGTGACTTGTTACCAGAGGTTGCAGCGTTAAGTTCCACCAATTAACAAGCAATGTGACACAATATCTATCTATCCTAAATATAAGAGGTAAAGAATGAAATTTTAAAATTCGAAAAACAAAGCAAAGCGAAATAAAGTACAAGTTTCATAAATTTCTTTTCACAACTAAATCTAAAATAAGCTTCCAAAGTTATAAATATAAACACACTCATATGTTGGTTGGCGTTGGGTAAATCCGAACGCGCAAGTATACAGGTCATGCAATTAAGAGAAGGCTGTTGAAAGCATGTCGGTATATAGGTACTAGAACCTACTAGGTCCTTCCAATGCCTGCAATTAGCATTCTGATGATGCAATGATACTTACGATACTTTGAAGTAGATAAATTTAAACAAATAGTAAATATATGTTTATCTATATAATATATCATTTCTTTATAAAAAGCTTATATATCAAAGGTCTTTCACTGGGGTTTAATAGACGTTTTGATGCAGTCCAATTTTCCAAACATCTCGTGCAATGACTTGATCTTATTCAACTTATTTCCGCGCCTGATTTTACTATCAGAGCGATGATATAATACAATTATGTAGTATGAGTATAAAAATAATTCACTCCCCGAAAACAGCACCAAACCCACAACTGTCACGTTTTCAGTTAGACGATGTGCCACTTCGCTCTGTTAGCGAAGTGGCACATCGTCTAACTCCATTCATCATACAAAATAATTATAGTATTCAACACAGATAGTTCAAAGCTGGCTCTGTCGATGCTGCCAGCAAATAAAGGTAACGCGAGATTTCGAGGATCAGCTTCACAGGCAAATGTTTGCAGAGGCCAAATGAACGACAAACAGAAATGAACGTGGATTTTCGGTAGGTTTTCTGTAACGATCAAGTGGAGAAGAGATATCTTTTTGTATGCCAACATTAAGGGGTTAAACGTAGTAGTCCGTTCAAATCTATACCCTATAGTACCTGAAGTGTTAGTAACAGTAAGCGAATTCAAAAAGGTGCGACTTCCAATTCAACCACTTTTCGAATTTTAATAAAGAATTTCAATATAAGTTAGTCGAAGTTTTATTAATTTCTTCGAGTGAAGAATTAATCACATTTCGGTCTGGCTCCATTGTGATGCACACAAAGGATGCGTTCGCTATAATGTAGATCCTTTCATCGTTGATAAATTGCAAGAAAGGCATCTACGATGGGAAACAATAAGAAAAAGCTCCAGTTGAAACTTTAAGATTTATTCCCCAACTGTGGCTTTTTTACTATTGAATTGATTTTAAGAAAAGCTCAAACAAAGAAGTCGCTCGTGGCGCAGGGGTGCACGAGCAACACTAAACGTTAACGGCTCTGGGTTGGATTCCCACTTGCGTAAATGTAATTTAGTTCGTTCATAGAGTGCGAAGCGCGGTGTTAAGTTCCTACACTCAATACGCAATGAATTTAGAATTATATCAGGTTACCTTTATCTACGCTATTTTGTGCGGGAAGCTACAAAAACGATGGATGGATGGAGTTGTGTGGAGTTTCTTTTTTGTAGACCTTTTTTCCTTACATTACAGGTAAAAGCTTACCTGTAAAAAGCTGTCGTAGCGACTGCGCTGTACCACTGGGTACAGGTCACTGTAAACGGGACCATCGTGAGCCACAGTAAAATTAAGTTAACCCATTAAGGGGATAATTTATTTTTATTTACTCGCGCTGGAAACTAAGAAAACACAACTTTAAGTTTCGCCATTCATCACACAATTCTCAAAGTCTCAAATATTGGTTGGAAAGTGGGAATCGGAGTGTCTTAACACTATATATTATCTTTGCAAATCTGCTATTTGCGGGATCGACTGTGAAGACTACGAAAATTGACCATTGGCAACTTAGATTCATTATCTATAAAAATGGCAAAAAAGTACGTCTATTACAGATAGACTAATGAACAGTGGAGTCTTAGTAACAGGAGAAAGAAGAAATCTAACTATACATTTAAATAAATATCTTCTCGAGTGGGGATCGAACCCACAACCAGTCGGTTTCACAGTCACACTTTGTGCCCCTGACCAACGACTGGCCTCATACGAACTAAACAAAATTAGCTGCAGAACCTCAATAGGCACTTCAACAACCCCCATCCCTTATTAAATGCCGTAATAAAACACAACACAAAAGAAATAAACTCAAAAATAAGTCATCCATTTCATTTCAGAATCAAAGCGCAGAAGGAAATGTGAAATTAATTTAGTTATAATTAAAATCGTTTCGTAATTATTTGTTTACTTTGAAATGTTTCTTGAATATTAAATTTTGCCTCTCCTTAGATCATCATAATAGTCTTTTGTGAATATATTTTTTTGTCTTGTTTAAAATGAAGTATCCTATTTTGTTTGCTATCCACCGATATTATTTTCTAGGCCGTTATTAAATAAGTAATATTTCTTGAGGCCATCGTGGCTCAGAAAGAAGCACAGAAATTGACCGCTTTGACGTTTGTGGGTTCGATTTCTACACCAGAGAATATTTTATTGTCATTTCTTTCTTCTGGTAAAAAGACTAAGTGTAGTGTTAAGTTTTGTCATGCAGCAATATCTCGAAATTTCATCGGAGATTAGGGAATCGAGTCTTAACACTAACTTGCATCTGCTTGCTCTGCTCTTTAAAGGATACAGCGTGAAGATGAAACAATGAAGGAGAAACACTACCTAATTTTGAGGTTCTCGTGATATCGCAAATTAATTTCAAAAATGTATTTAAAAATAAACTTTCCTTTTTTTTTAATATAATATATTTTACAAATTAAGTACCCTTATTTGGTATCTATATGAGGTGATAGTGGAAAAAATTGTAATCTGACATTTTGCTGCGGCAGTCATTTTGGAGTAACATTAATATCAACTATTGGTAAATTCAATGGAATCGGAAGTGTGGTCTTATTCATATCCAGAATTCTTCATATAGTAAAACGGGAAACAAAATAAATACTTGCAATAAACAAGAGAGAGAGAGAGATTTATTAAATTTCCTTAAACATTTTCTAAAACACCTATCCACTTATTGTACAAAATTGCTATGCAAAACGCCACAGTAACTTAATTCTAAAGCAAGTATATTTATATAAGTATACATTCTTTATTACGCTAAAAGGTTTTATGAACACACTTATAAAGCCCTTTTAGCAAAGTTTTGAATTTTACTTGAAACACGAAAGTATGGCCTCTTAATATTATAATTTCGGCAATATATCAAATTTAAATGTGTAAAGGCTTTAATGTTAATCTTAAATAATAAAAATAATTTATTAATAATAAAAGAATAAATAAATAACAGTTACTTTAGTTTTATACAAACTTTCGGGACGTTAGGAATTATAAAAATTTATAACTCACGATTCCTATCTCCTAATCGGTGGAGTGAAATATTTAATATTCTTATTTTTTCGCTTCGACACCGAGATAAAACGCGGCGCTAGGTTCCGCCATTCGTACGCAATACGTTTAGAATTCATCGAAAAGCGGAGAATAAACGTATTTTGATGAAAACGGAGTGTCATAACACTAGGTTAAAAAAATAGGGTTCCGTACAAAATTGGCAGTCTCGAGCCTTTTTTCTGTATTGCAAGCTTAGCTAATCCAGAGCTCTTTAATGTGACTTCACTTGAACCAGCAGCTTGAACCAGCACTTGAACCAAATTCAATTTACTCCATTTAAAGCTATTATTTTTTAAAGACTTAACCACAAATGTATAATTTTTTGATTTTTTCTAGTACTACTTGTAGATGCTAACTTCATAATTCAAGGTCAACCGGATGTAGCCTATTAATTTTGATTCCCTTTATCATGTAGAAAAACACGTTTTTTGCGATAGGAACGACGGTGCGAATTTTTTTTTTTTAGATTTGAGTATAAGGTTTGAATTTCAACTCGATATCTCCAAGCGTTCTTCAGATAAGTACTATTGACCTAGACAGACAAATAGACGGACAACATAGTGTTCTTACATGGGTTCCATTTTATTTTAAAACATACGGAACCCTAAAAACAAAGAACACTCGGTCAACAATGAGCAAACGAAAAACATCGGAGGACATAAAATTTCTGCCAAACTCATTGACTTGTAAGTCACGGAGAGTATGAATCGGAAAGATTGCCGTCACAGCGTTGTATAATATAATATATAGTGTATTTAATCGCGATGTAGTATTAGTATTCGAAACAACAATGCAATATATTGCGAGCCGTCTGTCTGTACACCAATCAGGCGAAAAACTAACTTATCTAATAATACTTGGGGTGCTATTCTCGATATATATATATATATATATATATATATATATAATTTTACGCATGGTTCGAATTGGGTATGGCAAGTAACTTTGTGTCTTTTTTTACTTATTCTAATTTTGTATCTTAGTGAGGTGGTGGTTCTTAACACCGTGGTTTGTCTTATTAAACTGAGAAAACTAAATGTATTTAAATATTATCTTTTACTCGGGCATAGTCAAACCTACAACTACTTACATGCATTTGGATACTCTATATCTGCGCCACATTTTGATATGTTAATTATTGCACTCGCTGGTATAATTTTCCAATAAATATATATATGAAATGTTGCTAGTTACTCTAATTACTAGTTTTTTTTTTAATTTTATTTATCACTGAATTGTATTTTTAATGATACTCTCATGTGGATTTTAAAATATAATAAATAAAAATATTTACTGCAAACTAATAATACTGAGTTGAAATTATTTTTTACATACGAGTATATGCAGACACTTAGTACAAACTAAATTATATAAAATAATATTTTAATTACTGATTGAGACTTATTATTTTAGGACTCATAGATATTGAAATATTATTTTTTTAGCTTTTCTTTGGTATTTACTATTTATCTATTAATGTTATTTGTCTCTTGGCAGGCCGTGTTACATAAATTCACAATTTTTTGACATTTAAGCTTTAGATTGGGCGGTTTAAAAAACGAATATTAGTGTTTATCGCGCAAAATGCTTAAATATAAAAAAATATATATATTTATTTAACAATATCGAATAATGCCAGAATAGTACAAGAAATCCTTCATTCGTATGCAGTGCGCGACGTCCTTCCGATAGAATCCATATCTTACGTTATTAATAACATTTTTATTTTTTTCATTAAATCCCCTTTGTATTTCTTTATGGGATTCATATTTTATATTATGTTCGATATATTTGTCTGATATTAATGTTGTTATATTTAAATATTAATTTATCTCTTTTGTGACATTGAGTGGTTAGTTACGGAGCACAACGCCACGCTTCATCTACTGGTGCTGGGAAATAAAATTTATGTAACCATAATATTTCCTCGGAAAATGAACTGAACCCACGACCATCAAATTTATAATTAGAAGAGAGAGCTGTCCTACTACGTGACGATGACCTCTAATGCTACTGTATAATGTATTTTCTTGCTGTATCTGTTTTTCCCGCACAAAGCAGAGTAGGCAGAGGGAACATATTGTTAGCTCCGTTCCCCACTTTCCGCCTTTCTGGAAGCGTTGCGTGATGACTGCCGAAACTCAATGCATTATTACCAGAGCGAAGAAACTATACATTTAAGTAAATATTTCATTTCTTCGAATAGGGATCGAACCCATAACCGTCGCGTTACAGTCACACCCTTGTGCCCCTGCACCACGATGGCTTCATATTTTTTAATTTTTTTCCCGACCCTGAAAAAAAAGACTTAAAAGACTAAAACCGAAACTGAAACCGCGATATAAAATTCTGAAACACCGAAGTAACAAACGAAAGGTTCGACGTCAACACATCCTAAACTAACAATAACTTACTTTGCCACACTGCCTGACTTCGCTACGTTAGAATCGAATCTTATACCGCCGACATAGCGGCGTATACAACAGGGTGTAATAAAGTGGATTTCCTTATGTACTCCGAAGTCTATTTCAATTTGCGCTTCGTTACACCGTCCAAAGTTGTTTTTACACCCACAATCTTGTATAGGGTTGACGGTCTTGTTTTATTTGTACGGACTTGGAAATTAATGTGTTGGGTTTAATAAGGTTTTTGATAGTTTTAAATCTGTCTGTATGTTTGTTTTCATGTTAAAAAATAATTATCATATATATTTTTAATGATTCTGCTTTTGCTTTTTTTTCACACATATGTGAAACTATTAATTACTATTACTTTAGACTTTTCAAGTGTTATTGCACACCTTACTCGGGTGTTGTCAAGAATATTTTTTGTAAAATATATAAAAATTTGAACGTAACGGGATTTGAATTTGAAACTACAGGAAAGTTAGTTAAGTAGAAAAAGTTGAAACTTTTATACATTTGTTACATTTTATTAACGCTTTTAACATCTCTGTAAGGCAGATGTTGGAACATGTTTTAAATTTCCCCTGCTCAAACATGTTTGATTATCATTTGATTAGAGAAATTACTTTTTATAAATATTATTAAAGTGATTCTAAAGATTTAGGAAATTAAAATACTTTTTTTTGAAAAACTTATGAAAATTTAACAATATCCTTTTTTGAATTGTCCCATAATTTTAATTTTAAAAAATAACAAAATAAACAGACAAACCATATCACATCTTTCCAAATGTATTTCTTACTAACAATAAAGAAAAGGGAACACTTCTAAAATCATTTTGCGCGCGAACCGTCCCTTTGAGAACAATATCATAATCCACTTAAACGTTTGGAATAATTTCTACTGCGTCAGGACAATATTTGAGAGGCTCTTCGAGTTTTTTTAGAGTGGCAAAGTCATTTTGTAATAAGATCGCTATGTAAAGCTGTAGAGGTCAGTCGTGGCGTAGGCGTACGAACCCACTACGATTATAGACCTATCTTTAGAAACTTTTTTCCTAAACTTATACTACCTGTAGGCAGCCAGCAGCTGCCAAATTCCATAACTCAACTGAAAGTACCCTATTAATTTTGATTCCTTTTATAGTGTCGAAATAAACGGTGATATCTTTTTTTTAAGTATCAATCACTAAGCCATGGGGCCGTGGATCTAGGTATATGGTTTGAATTTAAACTCGATATCTCCAAGCATTCCTGAGATAAAGGCTCTTGACAGACAAACGGACGGACAATAAAGTGATCTTATGAGGGCTCCTTTTTCCTTTAAAGGTACGGAACCCTAATAAGTTACTCTTTAGTAAATTATTAGGGTAGTACGATAAGTACGATCAATACTTGAGGGATTGAATTATTCTCACATCCCCGCTCTGCAAAGTCTAAACGCGGCGTTAAGCTCCGCCACTCAACACTTAACGTGAATAATACTAATAAAAATAGCTGCAGTTTTATTGTAAAAAAACCACACACATTAGAATTCATAACACATTAAAAATGAATTAAAACAAAAGTTAATTTTTAATTACTCCGTAAATCATCTCTTTAATGAATAGGGTAGAGTAGACATTAAAAGATTAATTCGAGAAAGAATCTCGAGGGACTTTTTGTATAGAAAATCTTATTTACTTCAAGTGAGTGCTTCCGTTTGGTCTAAAAGATGATTGAATAGCTGTTCATTTGTAGTTTAAATGAAAATATTTTTTGTATATATTTATATTTCATTAAAGCAATAAATTTATTACAAAATGAAAACAGTTTGAAATTATGTATTTTGCTTAAAATGTTATATGTTTTTATCAATACACTATTCTACAAATTCTGCCTAAATTTCAGACACTGCGTGTTGACTAGCGGAACTCAACGCCGCACCCCCTGTTGCCTGAGCGAGGAAATAAAAAAAAATATTCCTACGAGCGAATCTATTTAATAAATTTGTTTGATTTTCATATATAAAATGTGTTGATTGAATCCCACTTAGGACAAATATTTGTTAAGTAAGCCAGACCTTCAAATAATGAAATTTACAGTGATTTATCATTATAAAGTATTCATTAATTCTATAAATATATTCTGTATTCAGAAAAACCAAAAAATAAAATTACCCAGTCTTGATAATATGCTAGATAAGCGATATAACACATAAAAAAAACAAATAATATACAAGCATTCTGAAACAGAAATAAAAACAAAAAATATATTTTCACAACAAATTCTTTCTTCTATTAACAATGACAAAAAATCCCACCAGCATAGACTTGTTTTTAAAAATTATATAAACTTGACCTACTGCTACTACGAGTACTTTAATATATTAGATCGTGGCCGCGTACACGTAAAACTCTCAACCTATTTTTTAATGTCAAGCCATATATCTCTCCAGCTAAGTAGATGCTGTGGAGCGCCACTCGTCATCTATTTTTCGGGTTTTTCTTTAATATGCTCTCTTATTTACTTTCTTGGTAAAGGTTTTTAAACAGGCCCCTTGAAAATGACAATTTAAAAAGCCTCTTTCTCATAGAGTTGTGTTTTTCACATAATATGATAATAATTTGAGACAAGTTGTCGTGCAGGAGCACAGAGTGTGAATTTAAGCCTAACAGGTTGTGGGTTCAATTTTCACCCGAGGAATTTTCTTCTACTTTCTTTCACCACTCAAAAATAGGAAAATATCGACCGCAGTATCTTAACACTAGGTTCCTTCTGCCTCTGCTTCTTCTACTTCTTCTTGATTTCACGATCTCTAGCGTCTTCGGTGGTTAAGCCACTGGCACTTGCATACGACGTAGCTCCTAGACCGGCGCACTACGTGGATATACCATCGCATGAACTCTCTTGGAGCTTATGTGCTACGTCACGGACCTCAACCGTCGGATGATGCTCTTGTATATCAGCTCTTTGAGCTTGGGCGGTATTCTGCTATCGCCGACTACACCAGTAGAACATCGTGATTAATGCTTTTAGAATCATGGATAACGGATCCAAGGTACCTGAACTAACGACTTAACGGACTTGATTTAACTTAACGGCTGGCTCAGGATCTATAAGGATTATAACGACTTAGCATTTCATGCATGGCACTTTGTCGAGGACCTGCCATCCAGGTCCCCGGTATTACATGATGAGAAACTCAGATCATTGCAAATATTTATTGATATTTACATAATCGAATAAATCAAATGTGTTAAAATACTCCGTTCCCCATTTTACGCCGAATTCTGGAAGCATTGCACGTTGAGTGGCGCATACCAGTCGTGTTTACAGCCACACACTTGTGCCCCGTCACGTCACGACTGGGCTTGATTTGCCTAGAAAGTTAAGAATTTTAATAGGTTATAACCTATTAGAATTCATTACGTAGAACAGATAATTATTATGTATCCAATACAATATTATAATGTGCGTCACTGACGTCACTGACTATGATTCTGACAAAATGATGAAATAAAAATATTAAAAAATGCACTATAAAGTCGCAAAATCATATTTTAGTGAACTTACCCCCTAAACTCACAAATAATAAAATAATTATAATCGGGTAAACTCGAGACACGAGTAGGTATATACAAAAATTGTATGAAACGCTATCTCCTTTAACTTGTGACCAAGTAAAAGCAGTGAATTTGATCGTGGTGCCGACTCGGACATTCTGTACTTGATTCCTATTGAAGACGGGATTGAGACTGCCTATTTTTCTCATTTCACTGTAAATTTCTACAAAGTTCTACTTTTTAATAATAAATTCATGGTATTTAATATCCATTTATTATATATACTATTAAATTGTAATATATATTAAAGCGATTATACAAACAAAATTTTTACTTGTAAAGGTACAGCTGTACCATAGGACATTAAATGCTCCCTCCAGTAGTTACAAAGATATGTGTGTACGAACAGACAGACACCAAAACCTAAATTTATATAGAACTGAACTCGCAATGCATCCAGAATTTGCTGGAAAGTGAGGAATATATCTTAATAGGAAAATGGTGTTTCTTAACGCTTGGTTTCCAAGTGCCTTGCTATGTGAGGGATACAGGTGAAGCAAAAACAAATATGTAAAGATATATTCAAAATAATTGAACATTGCATGAAATCAACGTATTATTTTACAGGATTTGAAAGCATTTCGTAAGAAAATTATAAAATTTCCCAAATTTCCAACAAAAACCACTTTCAGTCAATGGATTTTCTCTACGTACCTCTACGTACCGCTACGTACGTATATGCAAATACAAAGCATAAAACTTTTTTATATCCGTGTCACTAAAATAAACCTGTTCCATCTGAAAACGTGACATTATTATTTTAAAACAAAATAGCTGGCCACATAAAGGAAGACGACACCCGCGGGCGTGTTTCTACAGCAGCGTGTCAGAGTGACGTGATGCCGTCAAATTCGTAAAAGTTCAGTATTAGGGGCCACTGATTTAGCTTGTTTTTTTTTTATTTTGAATATTTACAGCAGGCAGTTAGAATATATTATGTGTAACTCTATATAATTCGGTTTATATTTTATGTTGATTAGTTTGTAGAGGTTATCGTGTAACAACTGAATTCCCTCTGAATGAATTCAAGTCCCTAGGTTCCCTCTGCCCACAAGTATATGCTTGCATTGTGTATTGATGCGTCGAGATTTTGGCGAAATTAGGAGAAATTAAGAGGAATACAAAATAGTACCTTAATGGGAACAGAGTGTCATAACACTAAGTACCTAGGTTCCATCAGCCTACCCTGTTTTACGCGGGATATAGCGTGAAGAGAAAAAAAAAATAAGTAATACAATCTCCCACTTCATGGCCACGCTGGTAAAAGTTTAAAGGCGTCCAGAGAGATTGTCCGTAAGAACGGCACGATAACGTACGGAACCCGAGCTATATTATGCCTTAATGACGACGGGGACCCGCCGTACGCATTAGGTGCTAACTTTGTTAGTCTGATGCGTTTTGTTTAAGCAAATGGTGGACTTGGAAAATCTGTTTAATTGAGATGAGAGTGAATTTTGGGTTGAAATAGTGATATCATTTAATTTTTCACTAAAAATAAGGTATTAAATGGCAGAATCACTCTTTATACCGGTACCGTACCGAAGGGTAGAGAGAACTTAGTGTTATTACACTCTGATGTGATCAAGTGACGCTTAGATGACCAGAGCCCACCAATGAAAATAAATTAATTATAATCGATTAAATAAAATAATATTTGATTTTATATTATATTACTATACTTACATTAGTTCACGTTATATCAATATATTAACTATTTATTTGGATAAAATATAAGTAGCATTTTCTGCGTATGTCGGCGAAATGTGCCTAATCGACTAGAATACATAGATAAAATAATACGCTTCATGTTCTAACTTTGTAAGCATTTCCGTATTAAATAACCCTTAACGTTAGAATATCAACTTTAAAAAATAATAAAATCCTACATATAATTTTCTCTTCATTTGTTTATAATATACATATAATAAACCAGTAAAAATATTTTGTCTGTACACTTATATTAGTATTTTTGATTGAAGTGGGTAGATCGACATTATATTAGAAGGAATGGTTAAACACATCACCGTAAAATCGTCGGTTCGGTCGATTTCCACTCGAGAGAAAGGTTTTTCTCCGAGCTGTAGGGACAAGACAAAACACATAAAATGTAAATCTGCGTGTATTAATCTTCATTATATGAATATAAATTAATTCTAAAATATTTTAATTTCCACCATTTTTTTTATTTCCAAAATACGTTGTTTTTTTAAGCTTCACGCTGTATCCCGCACACAGTAGAGTAATTAAATAAATATTGCATTTCCTCGTGTAGGGATCGAACGAACACCCAGTCGGATATATACTCACATACTTGTGCCCCTACGCCACAACTAGCATCGGTATATATATTACAATGTCGTCATTGCTATTTAAAACTAAAAGGGTAATTTATAGCGGATAAGAGACTAGCCCGTGGGCTTTACCTATCCTTAACTAAAATAATTACAAATTTTACATAGAAACATTATTTTGCATAAAGTTAGAACGTATAAAATTATGAATTATTACTATTGAGGGATTACAGAATTCATTATTATTTTAATATTATATTTATAACTTTTATAATATAAAATTTAAACAATTTGGAAGAGAATGCCTTAGCATCTAGTTCACAGGTTACCTAAGCCTTCCCTGCTACGTACGGGATACGACGTCAAGATAAAAAAATAATTTATAATATGAAACGAATTTTTATTAGACTTCAACTTTCAGTTGATATTTTTCGTCTGACTGTAAACACGATGGTTATCTCTTCTATCAACACTCGAGAGAATAAATTATTTTCATTAACCCGCTCTGAATTAATTAAATTATCATAAAATGTACCAATAATTTATTTTTCGTACAAGGATTTTTAAATATATTATCTGTATCTATTATAATAACGATAACGGCGAATTTACAGTATTTTCTCTTAATTAATTTAAAATATCTTTATTTATACATAAAATATATTTACTGTACTCATTGATATTATTTATCATTCCTATGAGGGATTGTTATTTATATTTATTGGTTATTTAATATGAGTCATTTGTATATTTCATTATTCGTATTTCTTTATTTATAATGTATTTATAATGTAACATACATATATTTATCAGAAGGCAGTGTGTCACATTCCGCTGGGGTCACCTACTCAAGACGAGAGGGTTCTTGAAGAGATGAATCAAAGTCTACTCAAGGCGAGCACTAAGTGTGAGAGTGATTCAATACCACATTAAAAGTACAAATAATAAGTACATAAATTAAATATTTTTTTTAGCTTCACGCTGCATCTCGCACACAGCAGGTTAGACAGAGGGAACCTCGGTGTTAAGACACTCCTTTCCCCACTTTCTGCCGAATTCTGGAGGCATTGTGTGTTGAGTGGCAGCGTATACAGCGGTACAACCGTGGTGTTTTCAATCTAGCCTTGTGCCACTGGACCAAGGTATTTCAAGACGCTTTTAACTCTTTCTTGTTCTTTCTCTTTCTTCTTTATTCTCTTAAATTCAAAATGCAATCAAAGATAAGAAGAAAAATCAAATGTGCCTCAAAATAAGACCATATAGTCCAATAACATATAACGTAGCAAAAACTTGACGCTCCGTAATAAAACGTCACCGACACGCCCGTTCAGTATGAAACAAATATCGTCCCGGGATAGGGATGGGCCAAAAAAGTGTCATCCCGGGAGATAGTTTAAACGCGTCTGGCAATCGTCCAAAAGAAGATATTAACTATTTACATATAGTTACGTCACTACTCTATCGGGTTAGCCTTTTATAAGCGGATTTATTTTTGAACCACAGTGGTTAGCGGTGTTTTTAATTTGTCTTTTTATTATGTCAAAAATCAAATAAAAAATTGATTTTTGTCCAAAAATTAATATCAATACAAAGGTTGTGAGTTCGATTACCGGTAAAAAATGAACACGGTGCTAAGTTCCGCATATTGGCGCGTTGCAAAAACTTCAAATATACTAAATGCATATGTGCAACGCCACATATGCATTTAATTCGTAAAAATTTAACTCGTATTCCATTCATTACAAGTCAAAGATAAACTATTACTGTACAAGAATGGTAAAATATATAAAATAAAAGATCAAGCAGAGAAAACAAAAGATTTGTGGACACGACGTTGTTCTTGTTAACTTAAAGAAACGATTCATTCTCAACACAAATTACACAAAACACAAAAGCGAAGATTATGTTAATGCAAATGTATAGTGTAGAAAAAATTAAATATTAACGTTTTTTTTTCAGCTTCACGCTGTATCCCACACACAGCAGGGTAGACAGAGGGAACCTCGGTGTTAAGACACTCCGTTTTACACTTTCCGCTCATCTCTCAAGACGCTGTGTTGAAGAACTCAAAGCCGTACCTCATTTATTACAGTGGAAACTGAACCCACAATCGTCGCATTTACAGTTATTTATTTTTGTTATGAATTATACTTCATTATTCACTTTTATTTTTACATTTACAATTATATTTAAATATAGTTTCATGATAATATTCACATGGGAAACGAATTTAATTAGCATTTTCCCAAAACCAAAATGCATACAGTACGGCACTTCATACGGAAATTCTACTTACGCAATTATGAATCTGTAAATGTGAAACACTGATAAATTTAACATTTAAAAAAAATGTGTATTTCTTATATTGAATATTAAAAAAAAGGCTATATGTTTTTTCCCCTAACTTTCGACACATTGCATGATGACTAGCGAAACTCAACCTACTAGAGCGTGGAAATAAATTAACCTAATCATTTCCCTGACTAGAAATCGAACCCACACAATCATGTGTACAATAACACGCCTCCCCACTGCGCCACGACATCATCTAAATGTTCTGGAATGAAATATAACGCAAAAATGCAAGATTTGTTCATTTCTTAGCAGCCGAGAACACTCGCCACGACCGAGATAAACTGTGAATGACACAAGCGGAATGAGGATTGCGGTTGCTTACTTAGATTAGTGCAAAAAATGTTAATCCCTTTAGAAAAGTATAATTATATAAGTTATTTTTTGTTGTGTTTTTAGGAATTAATTCTAAAATTTAATATACCATGTTGTATTTTAATTATATTTTATTTTAGTTTGTAAAATTTAAAAAATATATGGTTATATTATTATATACATAGTTTTGCCCCAGATTACGCTTCGACCGCTGACCTCGCTCACATCGGTTGTAGTAATGATTATTTTCTGATTTTCACTGTGAAGGCGATAGTTGTGGATTCGATTTTCACAATGGGTGTGAATTCTTTTAGTTTAATCGCTCTGATTGAGTTCGATTACTAAACATGCAATGTTTTGATAATTGAAGGAAAATAAAGAGAGATGATGATGATGAAGTATGAAATACGGACGAAGCAAAAAATATTCTTCGTATCTCATTCCCTATAAACAAACATGCAATAAAATTTCCAGATTCTTTTTTATAAAACAGAAAAATACAGCAGTTCAAGGATCTGCAGATTCATTCGTTTTCATCGCAAACAAAATCGTCGGGCGAAAGCCACGGAACGGAGTAACGAAGCGTAAGTGAGACCTCTCAGCGAATGCAGAACGTCGTCCTCTTTACAGAGTAAGTGTAGAGTTCGTTCACAATAAACAAGCTGTTATCTATCTATAAATGGAAATAAAATTGAAAGGTTTTTCTGTGATTTCAAAATAGCTACACTTTACAAAGCGCATATTATGATTATTTGCACTATACCAAAATATTTTTTTTTTTCAATTTCGTGAGAAATTATGTCTTTAATTTTTAATATATAACAGTCAAGACATCCATACTAAAATTTTTTTTTTCAATAAACTTACATAAATATTTGTAAATTCGAAGCGGGTGCAGCTGCGCGGGAGCTCCTATTATAAATATAACAATAAAAATTATACTGAGGGCTTAAGCTAACCTCCTAGTTGTTTAGACATCATTTAAATAATTTCAACAGTTTTTTTAAATGTGACTTTGTCATGGCGAAGAGACAAAGCATCAGAGTGTTGACTTTAAAGAATTAACAAATTTTATCTGTCAAAGTTAAAGAAAGTGCGAAGTTGAATGCCGCTATTCCACACGTATGCAGTATACATACATACTGTTTTTGAATAATTAAAATTAATTTTCTCTCGCTATTATATTTTCATTCAAAATTTTAAATCCTAGAACTGTTAGTAGTACTGTCCCATATAGTACTCTGTGCCGTCATATAAGTCTGAGTGTTCCACGTTTCTTGTGCTGTCTGCCCTCAAGGACGCTCTGTAACCAACGCCCGGTTACATGTGGTTGTATGCCCACATCCGCATTAACTCTTTAAAAATGTAATTTCATATGTGCAAATATTGTACATTTTTCTAAACGTAGAGTTTTCTGGGCTCTCGGCTTTTAGCTCGTTTTAAGTTACATGTTAATATGTGTTTCTACTGTTTGTCGTGGTTTTCGTGGCATAGGGACACAAGTGTGTGCGATTGTTGTAGATTTACTCCCTCTTGGAGGAATGAATTACACCATTCCCTGCCATGTATCCTGCTATGAGCATGGCAGAGTGAAACTAAAAAATATATTACTTGAGGCCGTGACGGTTGTTCGTTCCGTTCCAACTCAGAGGATGAATTGTATTAATTAATTGCTTTGGAGATAAACAGCGTGGCGGTAAATTCCGCCACTTGGAAATGGACTATCTTAGCACTGAACCTAGCGCCTTTACCTACTCTGCTCTATTTACGATAAAGCAAAAAATAAACTTAGAAAAATCTACGATCGCACGCATCCGTGTCCATTGAATAGATAAATCCCAGTTAATATATATATAATAAAAATATTTACTAAGTATATTATGAAAAAAATAGCATCAGCTTCAGACTGTATCCCGCACATAGCAGGATAGATACCTAGTTGTATGACACTCTCGTTGTCCTACGACACTAGAGCGAAGAAATGGAAATATAAATGTAAATAGATATTTCATTTCCTCGAGTGGGGATCGATCCTACAACCAGCCGCGCTTATTTTTTTGCACTTACTTTGTACCCCTGCGCCACGACTGGCCTTTAAAATATTTTATACCAAACGCTAAATAATATTTCAAGCCGTAATAAATAGAGTGCTGCCTTTAGTACTATTGGAGAAATCTAGGAGGCGTGACTGCGTTTATGGATCATTTGACAATGCATCTATTACCTTATATGGAAGACATAAAGCTCTTTTTAAAGGCACTATCGACTATTTATATATTGCAAGTTTTGATTCTCGAAGGTGCACGCCTCATTTGTATTCCAGGAGAAGGTGGACCTCAGGAGATGCTCATCTAACATTCCTTTTACAGGTAGCCGAAGAAACTTTCACAACATATTCTTGAAAACATCGTGCTTTTCGAAAATCTTCCAAGTTAAAAATGTAAATTCCTTCAAGGCGATTCGGTTAGGAATTCAAAGTGCTGGGAGCAAATGTGTTACACGCTGTGGGTCGCGTTAAACATTGATGCAGAATAAGCAAAAACAACGTCTTGGGGTAAGTGATTGTATGTAAATATTATTGTGGAATAGTTTACAGCTTAGTGATATTAATACGCTTATACGTAGGTGGTAGGTTCATTTTCTACGTGATGTAACGTACCGTTAAATATAAATAAAAAATGGTATCCTCTTATTTACCTGTATTAAAGTTTTTCTATAATCCATAATTGTTTGCATTTCAATTTTGATAATCGAATGCAATGCCTCCAGAATTTGGCAAGAGGGGAGGACGGAAGTTTCTTCAAGGAAAACAAAGAAGAGTGTGAAATAAAGGACACTGGAATCGAACTCACAACCGTCTGCCGCTGGGCCTCGATGACTTTAAAGAAATGTATATTTTAACTAATATTGTCATTATAATTATAAACGTGACGATATTAAATATTATCCTAACCTCGCCTGCCGCGTTGAGTTCCGCCACTCATAAGAGAAGCTAAAGAAGAATAAAAATGAAGAGATTTCTCCATTTATATCTTGAATATAAAATAAACAATAAAAGTACATAGTTCATCTGTAACGACTAACGAGTCACTGCCATTAACAATGGGAAGCTTTACCATGGGATATTATTTCAACGACCATTAGTACTGTACTCTACTGCTATATTGTGGCTCGCAGCCATACATCATTCGGGTAAATCGTAAAAGAGACCATCAATTTATACGAAAATAATAGAACTTGTTATTCGGTCATCTGAGTGTTCACGCGATATAAATATCTTCGAAGCGTCTCCCTTCCGTTTGTTTGGGCTGTCTCTTGTATTATTTATGTAAGATTGTATTACGGAGTTCTTGAATAGTGACGGCTTCGATTCCTGTTCTGGGGAATCAATTATTATTATTTTTTCGCTCTGGTATACAAATTAGGGTTGTGAGTATCGTCAAGTATTAAATTTGGTCGGCAAGTGAAGGACGGAGTGTCTAAACAATATTATTCGTGGATGAGGAACACTAAAAAAAAATATATAGCACTAGCAATATAATAGCACTGTAGGCAGAGGGAAAATAGTATTATATTAACACATTCCGTTTTCCATTTGTCGAAGCTGAACAC
Organism: Heliconius aoede; assembly: GCA_037355905.1. Taxonomy (NCBI): domain Eukaryota; kingdom Metazoa; phylum Arthropoda; class Insecta; order Lepidoptera; family Nymphalidae; genus Heliconius; species Heliconius aoede. The sequence goes on from JBAIZZ010000424.1 coordinate 53,252, forward strand.
GTCACCGCGCATAACGTTAAAACTAAAGTAAAAGGGAAGATTATATTATAAATACATACGTATTCTAATAATTCATTTCTTTATAAAAATGTAAAAAAATATATTATTCTGGCTCAGACGTGACGCAGGGACTCTAGCGTGACAGGTTGTGAATTCGATTAAACAGCCTCCAGTAACGAGGCAAAGCGCGGCGTTGAGTTTCGCCAATCCACACTGAATGCCTCCAGATTTCGGTAGAAAGTGGAGAACAGAAATGTTTGAATGGGGACGGAGTATCTTAACACTACGTTTTCAGGTACCTTCTACATACCCTGCTAAGTACAATATACATAGTGAAGCTAATAAAGTAAAACTACCCTCAATAAGTTTTATATGAAAAGAGTTAAACACTTCGATCTCCGTTATCACAAAGTGAACAATGTTCAAACATATATATCTTGGGTAAACAAATTAAATCACTGAAACCAAGGCGCGCCATAAGAGGTTTGCGTCTTCAAGAAAATGTGTTTAATTTACATAAACAAACTCGGGAGGGTAATAATATATTTATTCTGTGATGTTGTAACATAATATCACAACTCTTATGATCTAATATGTAAACCTAGTGTCCAAGCTCTCCGTTCTTCATTTTCACTCGAAGGGACCAGGGAGAGGTTATACAATATCAGCTTCACGCTGTATCCCGCACACAGCAGGGTATGCAGAGGAAACCTAGTGTTTTCCCCACTTTCCGCCATTTTTTGGAGGCATTGCGTGTTGAGTGGCGGAACTCAATGCCACTCTTTGCCTCAACGCCAGAGCGAAGAAATAAAAATATAAATAAATATTTCATTTCTTGAAGTGGGGATCGAACTATCAACCATCGCGTTACAGTCACACCTTGTTCCGCTGCGCCACGATTACCTTTGGCTTTGTCTTGTTACCAGAACGAAGAAATTTAAATATTAATTATTTAATTTCCTCGAGTGTGAATTGAACCCCACGAACTGTCGTTTATACACAAAAAGCGTTATGTAAAAGTTTGAAACATAAAATGTTATATTTTAACATAAAATTAAACTAAATATATTACTAAATTTCAAATAATATTTGCTCAAAAAATAAGGCACTAGCTACAGAATTTATGTTGTAAATCCACAAAAACTCGAATATGCAAATTAACAAATACTTTGTTTAATAAAAATAAAAACTTGAAGTTGTTGACAGATATAACGAAATGTATAAAAACACTGACAGATAGCTCGCAACGCTGGTTTGACGGTATAAAATTTTCAATTACAGTAAGTAATGCGTGCTTATAAAAATAAATGTAACTTACAACGACGAGCTTTCTTTTAGTTGTTTTATTTATTATTTTTTTATTGGGCAAGTTTCTGTTTGAAATTATAATTTTCTTTTGTATTTTTGTTATTTTGTTGATTTGATATTGACCCCCTTCTTGTCGGTCTGTAGGCGGTGTGGTACAGTGTCTTAGTGGAAACGTAGTGTCCTAAAACTAGGTTCCTTCTGCCTATCCTGTCATGTGCGGTATAATGTGTGAAGTTACTAAAATTGCTGAAGTTTGTTAGTTAAACACATACAAAAATTTAAGCATTGAAATTGAAATAAATATTTATCAAAGGAATAAATTATAGTGAAAATCAGAACATTATGTATAATATTATTTTTCTACTTTATTCAATTTACATGCATAGATTTAATAAAAATTTAAATTTGATAATTAAATTTACAAATTTCTACTATGTTTTCTTTATATCTTTGATTGAGAATTAAACCTGCAACTACATAAATATTGAATTCTACTACGTATATATGTATATATGTAAAGGTGCGATTGTACACACAACGACTGTAGGTTGGATTTCGCATCGAGAGAAAGAAATATTAAATATTTCCAATGTGGTTCCCAGGGTCCCTTTACATATTATTCGAGATACAGAGTGAAGCTATGAAATACATGTACATTTTAATATATTAAAGCAATCCACAAATTCGATACATTCGATTAGTAAGGGACGAAGGGGCGTTTGTAAACGAATAATACTCGGCGTTTATGTAAATTTCTCTTAAAAATTTCGAACTTTTCAGTAGAAAATAATATACGCTGGATAGAAGACCGCATACTAAATATATGCTAGTCTTTGTTTATATGCTAACAAAAACAAAAACGATTTATTTTCATTTCTAATTGGTATAGCACGGCTAACCTCCTATTTATTAAAATAACTAAAAAAAAAGTAAACTATATAAATATCAAAGAGAAAAAAATCTTAGAACACAAAGTAAATTTGAATACATACTATGAAGCAGTAAACAGATAAACATCAGACAAAAGAATGACTTGAGGCGCGGCCATCGAGATAAGAATAGTTTACGCGTTTATTGCCCATCTTTCCCCACTAGAAGATATTTGCGACGTCTTACCCCGGTTTACTCCGGTTTAAGCCATCTTTGATAAAGGCTATAAAGATGTTGGATTGGAGGCAGGAATGGGGGCCAAATTTAGTAATAGGATAGACAAAATTTATAGAATAACATGTTTTTTATATATATATAAATATATAGATGTTTAGATATTAAAAAATCGATACAGCAAAGCGTGGCATGCGTGACACTCATCAACATGCAATTCCTCCAGTATTCGGAAAGAGGCCAGTCGTAGAAAGGGTGCACAAGCATGCGACTGTTAACGATTTGGGCTGTGGGTTCTATTCCCACTCGGGGTAATGATATTTTTCATATTTCAACCATTTCTTCGCTCTGATGACATGATGACAAGACAAAGCGCGGCGTTGAGTTCTGCCACTCAACACGTAATGTCTCTAAAGATTCAGCGGAAAATGTTTAACAAATCCCTATTGTAAAGACAGTTTATTTTTCACTTTGTCCACAAGAGCGAATAAATTAAATTAAATTAAATATACACATTCCACTGAGAGGGAATAGACAATTACAGTCATACGCCACGTTGAATAATTATAAAATTGTGCATTTCATTCAATTTTCATTCGTATCATTTTAAAAATTCATTCATTCATTCATTATAAATATAAAAAAAAAGAGTGCAATAAATTTAATCATTCATCAGAATTGAATCTGTTCCTGTCACGTTTCATACAAAAACACACACGTCGTAGAATCGACCTGACAATTGCAATAAAACCTAACTTTTTACAACTTGAATTAATTGTGGCACGTGATAACGTCGGCTAATTTAAGGGAGCAAAGGGACTTCCCCAAGAGATTCGTCCCACTTCTTGCCGATTATCAGCAAATTACCAACTATCTTGCGATAACATGAACTTACTATCTATTTTGTTTTTTCTCAAAGGTTTATTTATCTTAAATGTACAACGGCGTTGTGTAAATGTGATAGTAGTGGGTTCGATTACCATTGGGGGATTAACACTTGGACTTATCTGCCTATAATAAATATAATCTATTGAATATTCTGTCTAATATTGAACCTGTAACCACGCTCTCAGGTTCGGAACTTCTTTAAGGTTCACAGATTTTCATCATTTTCATTTTTTATATCACCGTTGAGACATATTTCATAAATGTATTATTATAAGAGAGAATATTACTCGCGTTTGGCTCCGACTATAAAAGATAAATTTGCAATTTGATGAGAAGTCAGGGTGTAGTTTTTACCAACTTCAAACAATGAGGTTGTCAGTTTCACATGTTTTTATGTGGACTTGATAATATTTGGTAGTATATGTTATCTAGTTAGGCTTCTATGTGTGACACCCACGTTAATTTCGTAAGAGTTATATTATGTTTGTCGGTCCACTAATTAATCGAAAACTAAGTCAAATGTGTTTTCAAACTTAGAGAATAGCTCCAATTACATCAAAATTGATACAGTAGTTTTTGTTACATGATACCTACGAAAACATCTCCATGCATAATATTGTATTTTATTCTGGAGAAAGGAATTTCTTATTACACATATATTACCTCTTTATGCGGCTCAATTTTCGAAATATTGTGTTATACACTATATTATAACGAATTCAAAGCCGCGCTTTGTCATCTTACCACAGCGAAGAAATGAAAATAATTTATAGCGATAGAAAACACGAATCTGACCATCCACATCCTATCCTTTTTACCCAAATCTTTCATCCCTATAAAATATGGTTGACTTGCAAAGAAGTCATCCCTTACAGATAGCCTATATCAAAACGACAATGCAAAATGGCTCAAGTTACACACATTTTTTTTTGTATTTTTAATGTTTTCTTCTTAATTTAAATGAGCCACTCTGAAATATGTTTTTAAATAGTTATTTTTATTCAATTGTGAATATTTTATCCTACTGATATACAATCTGGTGTTAAGACACTCTGTTGCTAAGTAACGAATTTATTGAAAATATTTAAAAATTTATTGAATAACATGCAGGATAGCTGACAGTTAATTAATATTTGTATAATTATACCATTGATTTTGAAAAGACCATCGTTTAAGTTTCTTGCCGGCTCTTCTCAGCAGAACTGCCTTCCGAGCCGGTGGTAGCTTTTTGTTTTATATGTTCACTCGATGATTCAAATGTGCTTAGTTAACATTAGTCTATTTGAATAAAGAATATTTAGTATTTGAATTTTAGTACATTTTTTACAACTTAAGATGTCGCGTCTTAAGTGGTGGATCTCAACTGGAAAATTAAACGAATCGAGAATATTAAATATTCCATTCCGAAGTAAATAAAATTACTTCAATTTTCAGTTTTCCTCATCACGCTCTGGGTGAGTGTGTACAGTGTGTAGCTGAAAAATATATTTTTTTATTATCCTTGTTTGTACATATGATATTTAATTAGTGTGAAAGGTGCGACGGACATAATCCTAAAAAAAGAGCTTCATATACCACTCTCTTTGTATCACGTATTGTTTAAAGTAACTCCAATTTTAAAATAGAAGTGGAGTTGCAGTGCCGTCGTGTTGCAGTGGGATAGTGTGACAGCACACGCGACGATTGTGGTTCCGATCCCCATTAGGGGGAATGTTTATATTTTCATTTTACGATGATGAAACGACGAGAAAATTGGGAAGAGTGTCTTAACACTAAATCAGGTTGACGCTGTATTCTGCACACAACATGGTAGGCAGAAGGAACCTATTGTTAAAACACTCTGTTCCCCACCTAACACTAGAAGTCATAATGATATATAAAGCTAGTTTCATATTTTTCCTGAATGAGTTAATGTCACTTCCCTTTCGACCTTCAACATAGTTGCAAAAGTAATATTATCATACAAAACACAAGTAAAAATTTGTAAGCAATCCCCCGCTCGCATACTAAGGCCGGATGTAGCGGGTTTTATTTTCCGGAAAATTGGCAAGTCATAATAAGGCGCTGACTCATAAATAAAGATCGACATTGGCTCTCGGCGTATATTTTACGGTACATTTCGTTTCTTCTTATGGGCTGTGATTATAGGGTAGAGTTTGATGTTTTTTGCCGTTTTTTATTTAATTAATTATGTTAATAGTGAGTGTGCTTATAAATGCTACGGTTGTGGGTTCGATTCTCACTGGGTGGGATGATTTACTTATATTCTTCAGGTGAGACACGAGTCAGAGTCGCCCACCGTGTCTCCCATACCAATTTCAGTATTATAGGCCACCGGCAAGTACAATTCACAAACTTTAGTTTACATATGCACAAATATAAATTTACAATTATTCTCCATAACATATCTATAAACTTCCACTTTTAAGTATTTTTTTCTTTGTCTGTAATTTAAGTTAATATTCACAATACAATTACAATCCACGTGTACTCAGAAGAAAATATTTGATATTCATTTCAACGTGGTACCTCCACGCGATCTTGAGATAATATTTTTGATAGACGGTTCGAGGTGCAGAACCCTAAATATAGACAGAGTATTAGCTGCCTTTCCGCTTAGAACGCGTTATAAGTCTAGATAAAAAAAAATAGAACTAAAGTGGCGCAGCGCTTTTCACAGACCTCACGCCACTTGCTACGCTTTTCACGACATTCAAATAGTTTACGAGCGAAAAAGAAGTTACTTTAACAGTTAAAGAGGCACGAGTTTCCTGCTTCAAGAAAAGCTTCTACAGAAAAAGTTTTGGCCCCTCTACAGAAGTCTCTTTTAATAGATGTCAATGGCAGCTTAAATTTCTTATTTGCGTCTCTAAATGATAAATTATCTAAAGTTTTAAAATTAAATTATTTCTGCTATAGGAATACGAATATTGTTATATATAATATGTATTTGAATATTTATATTTTAGAATAATAAACGTTAGATTTTAAGCATTAGTTTCGAGTAAAGTAGAAAGCGGAAATTTCTTAATGAGATCAGAGTGTCTTTACACTGGTTTCGCGTTTTGTTTCTGCCTACCCCGTCATACGTCAAGGTTCAAGTCTGACTATTTTGTAGTCGTCAGAGGCTATGAAACGGCCAATGGAAAATACTCCCACTCGGGAGGTATTCAAGTGCTGGGTAATAGAATTTTTTTTTTAAATAATTAATATTTATTAATCTATATTATTTAATGTTTTATGTAATTATTAGTATATATTGGTGAGCTATATGTGGTTTATATTTTTATGTAGTTTATTTAGGATATCAGTAATATATTATTATAATTATATTATCTGTATAATTATATATTTATAGGATTGAAATGTTTGTACGTATTTCACTTATTACTACACATGACAAGGTTGGCTGGTAGAGAAGCCTCATTAGTGTTAAATTCGCCTTTTGTACATTTTTTTATATGACTATGTGCAATAAAGTGTATATAAATAAATAAATAATATTTGTATAGTGCACCAAAAATGAACCAAAAAAAAATCAAAAAGAGAAAAGTTCTAGAAACTTTGAAGGAATATAAGCAAATTTTCAAAAACCTTTCATAAAATCGAACTTACATTCATATCCAGAATTGCGTGGAGAGTGTAACAAACTTCTATAATACTATCGTAATCGAAGGGCGATCGATCCCTTGGTCCTAGCTCGTTATTGTGGCCTTTTGTTCGCACAATTACTTCCTTAGTGGCTCATGAGATAAGTAGACCTTTTTTGAATTAGCCGACAAATTTTCACATCGTTGTAGTATCCACTTGTGAATTGTGAGTTACCTTACGTGATAATTGTAATTGTTTTTTTTTATTTAATTTATTTTTTTCTTTTCTATATTATAGAGTAGGCAGAGATAACTTTTTGTTAAAAGACTCCGTTCTCCACTTCCTATTCAATTTTCGTGATTAATATCACGTGTAAAGTGGCTGAACTCAACGCCACGTTTTTGTTCATTGTAAGTTTTCTAAGTAAGCGTGAAGCTGACTTAATAACTAACAATTGAACTAATAGCGTGTAGCTTTCATATATGTACTTAAAATTTACATAACATATCTAATATACATATATTCATATAGATAAATACTTGATGTCTTGAATTTCACATTACTAAGTCATTTTCGCATTACATAGTCAAGGCAATTAGCTTTCGACCAATTACCACCGAGATGTGCCAGATAATTAGATTACCTAAATAGTATGTATTTAATATGTCGATTTATTATGGCTTTAATGTAAATAAATGACTTAAATTAATATATAAATGTAAAGGATAATTAAGACGTCAGCATGACGCAGTGACGCAGTGTCTGTTTGTACATATGATGGTGTTGGGTTCAATTCACTATAAAATAAAGAGAAATATACAAAATTGAGAAGTAAATAAATATATTTATACTAAACACTTTTTGCTCTTGCTAGCTTGCTTGTTAGATATAGGGAGAAAAGAGTAAATTAAAAAATAATGCAGTGAGTATTCATTAATTTTAATACAGGGACAGAATTAATGAATAAATTAGAGAAGAAAAAGACTTATATACATACAGAATTTAGGGGAAAGTGGAAAGCAGAAGTATCTGAATGGGAACGCAATATCTTAATACTAGATTCTCAAGCTCCATCTGCCTCTCCTACTACGTGCGGGATGCAGCGTGAAGCTACAAAAAAAAATCTAATAAAAAAAATCAACGAAAACACTCATTTCAGATTGTACATGACGAAATATTTCTTTCATATTCTGCTCTTAGCGTGGCGTGCGATCCCGCGGGAGTTAGTAATGGAGTAACTCGATAAAAGATTTCCCGAGACACCGATACTTTATAGTCTAGGAGTCGAATGCAAGAACGGCAATGACTAATGTATGTTATGTGCTACTCAAACTTCTTGTTCTACGGGGAATCATGATATGAAGAAAAATTTCAGTTTTAATGTAATTTTTGTGAGCTGTATATAATGTCCATATATTTTTAACATTTTATGATGTAAATCACAGTGGCCCGTCTATAACGTACTTATTCGCTAGCTTCTACCTATCACTTCGCCCCAGTGGTAAAATTATTTAAACCAATAATTGCGTTTGATATATTCCTGTAAACTGATATTTTTACACTTTTAGGGTTCCGTACTTTTTAAATAAAAAAAGAATATTTATAAGATCACTCTGTTCTCTGTCTGTACGCCTGTTTGTCTTTCTGTCCTCAGGTACGCTTAGAGATATCGGGTGTAAATCTAAACCATAACTCAGATCTAAGGCCCCATAATGTTCCTGATGAAAAACATATTTCTACATTTACTTAGAAAAAAGATATGGTTGTTTCTATCGAATAAATATCGTATTTCGACACTATAAAGGTAATCAAAATTTATATGATACTTCCGGTTCACCTAGAATTATGAAATTTGACAACTAGTGTCAACAGATAATACTTATTTAGAAAAACATGTGAAAACTGTACATTTGTAGATAAATTCTAAAGGATAATCGATAAATAGTGAGATGCGCGCCTCGGCCCCTAAATACATAAAATCATACTAAAAATTTTTAGTAGTCATTACTATAGATCGAATTTTACCTTTCTATATTAAATTTTACATTTATAGCAATTCTAAAGACTAGTTAGTGTATTTTCAATTCTATATAATTAAAAACTGAAGATAAAAAATATCTATGTTTATTCCACATCAAGGTCACCTCTTAGCCTACAACTACGTAGCTGTCGCGACATTTTAACTTCCGGAAGTAAGAACTTCATACTTTCTGATGGTTCTGTTATCATAACTTGGTGAAACTTGTTACATTTCTCTGCCTTTTGGGACTACAACAAGTTCAAATTAACTACTATGTGATATGGCTGAGGATTTCGGATATTGTATTGCACTATATTCCTTTGGATTACAGCTGTATTAAAAATGTAACAACTTATTCTACTATATTTTATTTTTCCTTTAAAAATAATTGTAAAAATCATAAATAAAATTAGATTATGATAATTTCTAATTCGATATGAGCAAGACTATCAGTGTCGGCACAGTGGTATAGTATCTGCCTGTAAACTTGTTATTTGTCGATTTGATTCCTACTCGGGAAAATTCATCGTTTTCTTTTTGACACTCTGCTCAAAAAAAAAAGTGCGGCGCTGATATCTGCCACTGTACACGATTTATCTAAAAATCAGAATTAAAGTAGAGAAAGTAAAAATTATTCAGTCCAACCCCTTTTATAAAGATATAGACAGAATGTAGAGAGCATAGGCCACTTAAGTTATTTTCAACTACGACAGTAAATAAAAGGTAAAATAAAACTCTAATAAAAATCTGTGACAATATTCACTGTATTCCACGTTAACAGCTGCGCACATTGCCGAAAAATGTTTGAAAACTCTTAATTCTAGCTAACTACAGTGAAATTCCAATAGCATTTGTGGAAGTGTAACTTGGAACTTGTTACCAAAAGTTACGGCGGAACTTTTGATGTAGTGCAGTTAAGTTTTTATTTTCCCCACAGCGTTAAATTCCGCACCGTCTGCTGCCATTATTTATCCTTTACGTGTAATGCTTTTCTGATATTTATACGAATTTATGTACGTATATGTGGGTTTAGTAACAATGATTTTTCATTAGTACAGAGTAGACAAAGAGAGCATAGTGTTAAGACACTCTATCGTTAACTTTTGGCACAATTTTCCGGATATCCCGTGTTGAGTGACGGAACCCGACGCCACGCTTTGTTTTGTTATCGGATCAAGGAAATGTAAATCTCCTTTGAGAATTACAACCGTCGTGTTTCCAGTTACACATTATTCCACTGTACAGCTGAAAATCTGTAATACTTTACCTAAAGAACGCATTTCCGTTATCCTTGAAGCTCTCATTATCAGTATAAATAACTCTCACTCGGTGAAATGAAATATTTATATTAATATTTTCATCTGCTTCGATCTGGTGTCAAGGCAAAGCGTGATGTAAGGTTCTGCCAATCAATATTCTGCGTCTGTAGAATTTGACTCAGTATGAGGAGCAAATCTACCCTACGCGACATGCGGGATACACCGTGAAACGAAAAAAAAGCACAATATCTTCAAATATATTCTAATTTACCTCTTAAGCTTAAAAGTTTATACATAAGATGTATGTTTTTGTACCAACTAATATATCTCGGACCTCAGTTTGAAACAGGGAAGTTTCGGAACACGTTTGACGAGAGCTACTTGGAGCTAGTTCAGCTTAAATACTTGTCTTAAGTTCTAGACGTATGGTTGATATACATTGTTGATGTTAAACAGAAGTTTATATGACGTGCATGAGATGCATGAGGTGCATGGGATGCAATGAATGGGGGTTGTTAGTTTGATTTCCGTTTCAGGTCCGACTGAAGCACAAATTAAGCGAGAAATTATTTTTTGTAAGGAATCTATACTGTTTTTTACTTTGAGTGTGAATCGAACCGATAACCTTCGCGCTTACATTAAGACGCAGCCCAACTGAGCCACTACTTCAAAATAAAAAAAATTATAATAAGTACAGTTTAACTTGTCATTTCATTTTATATTCGTAAAATTTATTACTCTATTCGTTTTTATGAACGTCATAAAATTGACGACGTCGGATATTCCATATCGTATGTACCTTGATACTGTCTAAAGGAGTAAACATGGTTTCAAAACTTATTAGCAAAAACGAAAGAAACAAAAAGAAGCACTCCTAGTTATGTTCGAAAGGTTCATTGTATTTTTTTTAACTCACGCCCAATTCTGCGCATAGTGCTAAGACACTCTGTTCCCATTAAGACACTTTCGTTCCTCGCTTTAGGTAGAGAGAGCCTAATATTAACGCAAATAATTATTAATCAGCGGAGAAAAGAAATATTTCACTTCGTCGAGTGAGAATCGAACCCAGAACCGTCGCGTGTGCGGGCGGCACCCTCGTACCACTGCGCCACTATGGCCTCCATAAATATATTCAGTACCAGAAAACTGTTGAAGTCCAAAATAAATTCACTCGAAGTGGTGAACTTATAAAATAATTCATTCCTTAAACATTTTATCATAATTCATGTTCTCGTAGCGCCGCCTTGTGACGACTTTCGGTCAGATCAGGATAATAAACAATTTGTATAGTCTAAATTCCTTTAAATATTTGTAAAGAAAGTTAGCCCGCGCCTCTTGGACGTCGTATAAGAGGCGCCCGTTCAAATCTCGCTACATTCAAGTTTTTATAAATTAAAAAATTAAAATGAATCACCTTCATGCTGTATCGCACACACATATCTTTGCCTCGACACTAGACCGAAGAAAGAAACATGAAATTTGAAATTTTATATAATTTAATATAAAAAGTATTTTTCTTTGCTAGAAAAACACTTTAAAAAGTATTTGAAAAAGTATATAACATATATATTTTGCCTATGAGCAGACAATTTTTAATAGATTATTATAACCCTAATTTTTACGTAAATTAAATATGAACTGACAACCACCACAGTATAATATAAAATCGCTGCAAATAGATAGATTCAAAAATTAGCTAACCCAATAAACATGCTGTGTAATCAACATTGTAAGGAAGGTTCATTTAGCTCGACAGATTTAAATTGTACTCTTTGCATAGTTCGTGATTCAGTTACGACGCGACGTTTTGACAATGTTGTTTCTTTATTATGTTATGTAATTTGGACTGACCCTTTTCATTTATATTGTATAATTCAGTATTTGTGAGAGATTTATTATATATAACTATTGTTTTGTTATGCTAGTAATTAACAACTCTTGCGTCGACTGTTCTTGATGTCTCAGGATGGAAAATAAGGGAATTGAATGCGATTACCTTTAAGCGGGCGCGCTGTCAAAGAAATTACCACACATGGTAAATAATTTATTTCCCCGAATGGAGATTCGATTCCATAGCCCTTGCATTTACAGTCAAACCCATGTGCCCCTATGCAACGACGGCCTATCCTTCCTCTTTACCCGCACTGGTAAATAAGGTGAATATTTAAAGCTTAAACAAACCGATATTTTGCATTAATTAGTGGAAATAATATAACGAACGAAACTATTCGATTAAAAATAACTGTTAATGAGGTGAGAACGTACAGCGCTCACAAATTACCAGCTTTAATGAATTTTACAGAATTTTATTGGAACATTTTGTTTATATGGAATACGAATTTATATTACCATGTGGGAAATTGTTTTGTGCTATATGTAAATTAAATAAAAAACCGGTCAAATGCGAGTCGGAGTCACTCCAGAAAGAACAAAAAGAAGCCAAATATAATTTATTAATTTAACAAAATTGAGTTAATAATAATATTTAGTTACATATATTCTATTATTTGTTTCCTATTAACGATCAAAGCCTGTGAGGAATGCTGATATAACATAAAAAAAAAATATTTTATTTATATATTATACTCGAAACGTGAATCTTTTGTAGAACGCCCGCCCCATCTTTGTACGTTGTAAGTTATGTGTTTAATATTAAAATTCTATAAGGAATTTGATTTAATATACATTTATGCTGAAATTTTCATGGTATTTGTCTTTTGAGCTATTTCATTGTGACATCTAAACTTTTAGAAAGGCAATAGTGGATTTTGAAACCATTGCATGTTAAGTGGCGGAGTCTTCGTTATGAGTGCTGGAGGAATTTTGGTATATAAAAGCTCAACTTTCTTCAGATAAACTTAGAACTGACGATTCCAACATCTAAAGTCAGATAAACCCAACCAGACCATAAAACAATATGATAAGGGTTTTAGTCCTTTCAAAATTTTTGGACTGATCTTATAATTATTCCTTTTTTACCTTTAAAACCCTAAAACTAAAAATAAAAAAATATATATTTTAAATATGCCCATAAAATGGTAACAATTCGTGTTCCGAACATTTATCATGTCCATTGTTTTTTTTATGTCCCGAAACTTGGCTATTGAAAGAAAACACGCACTTGTTTATTTTCTTTATATAAGTGTATTTTATATGAAACTTTTAGCGACATGTTGTTGGGTGACTTGGGATGTTCGAGAATTTTGTTTGTAATGAATTATAGTTCGATGCCATATCAAGTATTATAGTAATTTAGTGTCTGTAAATGAGACGGTTGTGGGTTCGATTCCCAATCGGGGGAATGAAATATTATTGATATTTTTAATTCCTTTCATAAAAGCACATCGTTGAGTTCTTCGAGTGGCGGAAAATAGGGAAAATCTTAGCAATAGGTTCCTTCTACCTACTTCACGTGGGATAAAATATAAATTGAAAAAAAAAGGGAAATATTAATAAAGATTAGAAGAAGAAAGGAGATTTCTCGTAAAATCTAAATGGAATATGTTGCCACTACACTAGGTATTTTACAAAAAGCAAAAAAAAAAGACTTGCAGACACTGTACAAAATCTCAGATGTTTATTTGTGCTATAGTTATAGTTAATTAAGTTGAAACGCAATAAATGAACCTCAGTTCCTAAATCCTTTCGCACTCTGGATCTATTAGATGTCGACCGCGGATTTTAACTTCAAAGGCAAATGAATTAATACTATGTATTAGGGTCAATATCGAATAGATGCTATTTTCTAGCTCCATACTGTATTTTGCATACGGTAGAGGAGGCTCAGACAACAACAAGCATACGCCTGCGCCACGACTGGTCTCTGTCTACTTGAATGCTATAAATTCTCCTATAAGACCAATCTGCTGTAGCTTTTGATTTTTTATAATTATTCTAAAACAAGAGAATAATCTAGATGGGAAGTCAAAAAATAAAAAAAACAACGTATAAATATAAACGCGCACGCACGTTAATTGTTTTCTAGCTTCACGCTTTAATAGGTAGGCAGTGTATTTACATGCGGGATACAGCGTGAATACTATAGCTATAAAACACGTGGATGACTAGCTCAACCCGTAACAAGCAGTGTATCAGTGGATTTAATTAAGACAGGAACTAAGCCGGGCCTATGAATAAACAGATTGCTACAAATGCGGAGTTAAGCGATAAATTAATTCGTCTATATACTTGTATCACTCAGTATTGGATGTTGGATAGTTCATGAAATAGGTATATTAAATTAGTATTATCGTCTATTGGTTTGGCTTCGAGTTTAATAAAAAATAAATATTTTTTAGTTTCACGTCTAACCCACAGGTAGGAAAAGGTGTTGTTGTATATTATATGGAAATATATATTTTTTTTAGTATATGTAAATATATATTTTTTATTTTAAATCAGTAATGTTCGAAAAAAATGACCTTCACGCTGTATCTCGCTCACATCAGGGTAGGCAAAGGTAGCCTTAGAGTTAAGACACTCCGTTCGCCACTTTTCGCCATCACCCTTTGCGTCAAAAACTCAACGCCACCTTTGCCTTCGCCACTGAAGCAAAGAAATGAAAATATAAATTTAAATAAATATTTCATCCCCTCGAATGGAGATCGAAACGACTGGCCACAAATCCAGCACATATACACTAAAATATAGTACACCAAGATAAAAAGAATATCTAGAGAGCCTGTATTTAACATAAGAGAAATCTTATAGAGTTATTTACACTGAACGGCGAGCGTCGAACCCACTATCATTGTGTTAACGTAATCAACTACTCAATTATTAATTTGAGATAATATACATAATTATATACTATGTACTCATTCAACGCATATAATTATCACTACATACATAGTTATATATTAAACATATATATAGGTTTTCGCCCCAAATCATACACGGTATGCGTACATTGTGTAAAATATATATAAAAATAGCAGGGTTATAAATATATATTATATATAAGATGGGAAAATGGAGAGTGAAACGTCCCCACATTAGGCTCTCTCTGCATATGATAAACTCACGTTTTTAAAAATATCACTCAAAACCATTATTTTGTAGAAACGTAAGAGACTGTGCGAGCGTTCCCGGGGGTGACGTCCACTGAACTCAGTAAAAGCCCTGTCTTTTATGCCACCCCGGGATTAATATTCTACCCTTAAAAGCTAATAAAATGATTACAAAGTTACAGAATGTGACAGAAACTTTGTTGCGCATAACGGGGGCTAACGCTACGTTTTAATATGTGTATTTATGTTTCAGGTAAATGTACATTTACATATATTCTTAATGTATGATTTTCATGTGCTTATATTTTTAGAATTTCCCCAATGAAGAGAAAGGACTTGAATATGTGAGCTTAACTATTCAATTGATTTGAAAAGCTTTTTACTACAGTACCTTTACTACAGTATTACCTACAGTATTAGGATAGGCAGACCTGAATGTCTAGTGTTTACACTTCGTTTCCATTACGACACTTGGCTTCCCATTTTCCGTCGAATTTTGGAGTGGTGAAACTCAACGCGCCGCTTTACCTCGTAACCAGAGCGAAGTTATAAAAATATTGAATATTTCATTCCTGTAGGGAGGGAATTTTGGTTTTGAATGGGAATCTAATCCCCAACCTGTCGCGCTTACAGCCGCATGGATCCACGCCAAGGCTGTATGTACTAATAAGTGAAAGAATTTTTCAAAATACCTTACCGTATACAAGTGCGCTGTCTACATAATATATAACAAGGAAATATCGACTATCGGCTAAACTTTTCACACAATATAATGTAAAGGAATCGGTGTGTGATTGAATAGTCCGCGTATAAGATCGTCCGATCGGCGCTCGCATAAAAGATTTTGGTGCGAGCTTTCACGAGTGAAGTATTTTATAGGTATTTTATATCAAAGGCTAAATTGGGAAGCATGGGAAGTAGCTTTTATAATGGGACTTTCCAGGTATATTAGGGAATGGGAAACATCAGTTTCCACATTGTGTAGAAAACCAATTGGTTTTTTCTTTGGATTACTTATTTTAATTATTTATATTTCCAGATTTGTGCAATTTATGCTGGAAATCAGGGGAGATCCCAGACAATTGGCGAGGTGCAGCCATCGTGATTTTGTATAAAGGATCACAGATAGACTGCGCACAGCATAGGGCTCTATCAGTTTGATTAGCTTAGGTAGTAAAGTTTATGCAAAAGAGCGTCAAACTGAGGGCTGCGATTTTTCTTTCACTTTTCATGAATTAAACACCAAAATAAACTTTAAAAAAATATAATTAAATATGTGACGTTTCTCTCGAGAGCTACAACACTGTATTTTGAGACCATAATTGTTAAATTTTAAATGTTAATTTAGAAATTAAATGTTTTTCTTCTCAGTTTGAACCCAAGTTCACGTTCACGGTTCAAAACCAATTTTAGCTTTATAAAGTGTCGAATTCCTTTAAAAGCTGCCTTATAAGTGCATTTCATTATAAAATATCAAATTTGTAGATCCGATTCGATGTACCATTTATTTACCAAAAATTTTAATTTACATTTTATAATTATTTTTTTATTACATTGAATATTAATAGTGCCTTTGGAGAGACAATATATAAGCGAGGCAATATATAAACGAGTACAGCCTGATGATGACGACAGACAATAAGAACCTAGTGATGAGTCACTATACTTCTTACCGAAAGAGTTTTGATCAAATTCGCAATTTGACACTGTTTTAGTACGTCTAGCCCATCATATCATAAGTAGGCAGAGAAAACCTAGTTTTAAGACACTCCGTTCCCCACTTTCCACCGAATTCTGGACACATTGCGTATTGAGTTGAAGAACTCAACGCCGCGCTTTGCCTCGACACCTGAGCGAAGAAAATGGAAATATTAAATATTTCATCCCTTGCATAAAAATCGAATCCACAACTTGTCACGCTTACAGTCATACTTCACACCCTTGAGCCACGACTAGCTTCAATGGCATTTATGATATTACCATAGAAATATACATAATACCTAAAGACATGAAGAAAATTGAACAATCAAAATTACTTTTTGCTAGTGAGGCCAATGTGGGAGGACTAAAAAATAAAGGTCGCAGGAAGGTATAAAAGGCTTTTATGTGACCCCTCGTTATCTGTACAATGCACAGAACTTAACCTGACACGCTTAGAAATGGATTGTTAGTTCGACTGTTTAACAATTGCGTTTTGATATATAGAATATAGAATATGTATATTTTCAACTTTATTGGGGACCATGTAGCGCTAGGGCGGAGCGTCTGATTCTAAGCGAGTTACCTCTAGAAGCTTCATGCTCTATCCCGCATATAGCAGTAGGCAGAGTGAACCTAGTGCTAGGACACCCCTTTTTCTATTAAACACTTACGTTCTCCATTTTTCAGGAAATTGCGTGGGGTGTGGAGTTACTAGAGCGGAGAAATGAAATTATTGAATATTTTATTCCCACGATTGCGTATCGAACCCACGACGGCCGTTGAGTAGCGTAACTTAACGCTGCATTCTGTCTCACAAGATTCGAACAATGAAAATAATTAAATGTCCAATTACTATGCCAAAAAGTATAGTATACAAATATCAGTTAAATTATATTTTTCCCATTCATTACAGTATCGCATCGCAACATTGGACAGCATCACGCTGTATCCCTCAGACAGTAGGGTAGGCAGAGGGAGCTTGGTGTTAAAACACTCCGTTCAAAGATTTTCTGTCGAATGAACACTACAGTGGCGAAATAAAATTACATATTTCAGTTTTTCTAATGGAAATCGAACCCTCAAACTTTATATTCCTACTTACTTCTACTACGTACTATTGTACTTTTCAAATTTTTATTGTGAATTTCGTGGAGAATCTTATCCGGTGGGTATAAAAGACGAAGCTTTTACAGAGTTCAACGACTTCTCCCTCGGGGACTCAGAGCGCTTTAGGTGCACTAGATAAAAATAATATTTTTATCGTTGTATTTTATAAAGTCAACTTTGTTTTTTAATTTGTTCGTCGTGGCGCAAGGGGACAGCATCCGATTAGAAACGTGATTGGTGAGTCTGGTAATGGACAAACACGGCGTTGAACTCTGCTACTCATCACAAGTGTCTAAATTCTAAGTTCCCTTTGCTTTCCCTGCTATGCGGAGAAAACCAAGCTTTTATTTTCTTAGGAAAATAACGACACATTTGTCGGTTTGTTATTCTAAAATAAAGTAATTATGATATTTATGGTAGACACATTTTTTATTTTTATTTTAAATATTATATGGTCGGTATAATATTATACATATGCATTATATATTTTCACTTATATTTTTTAAAATCAGAGACATGCTTTTAATGTTAAAGTTGATAGGAATATTGAAATTATTTCTAAATATCTTAGCTTAATATATTCTTTATTTATTAATTTGTAAATTTGTAAAATCATAATAAGTAACATGTAAATTAATTACTTGTAATTTCCATACAATAAAATTCAATAACAAGTGTCTTGACAATGAGCTGACAAATTTGGCAATAGTTTTCCAGACCGATGAAGCTAAAAGGGACTATTTGTAGGAATCAAACCCACACCCATAAATGTAAAAGTCAAATATATATATATATAAATAAATATCACATTAATATTACATTAGATACAAAGATTGCAAATAAAAAGCGAGGCTATACAAAATAATTAATTAATCGAAACACTTCGCATTTACAGTCGGCTGTTTGTTCACAGGGCGGACTTAGTTTATGTCGAAATTAAACCCGCTGATACAACCTACCCTACTTGTTAGCCATTGAGATTGTAGTCCACAGTCATTTAAGCTACTATAGCGTGGTTTTTTTAGAAATGTATAAAACAAACCGACATGCGCGAGTCGGGCTCGCCCACCGTGGGTTCCCTACAAAAGTTGAAGGTCTCGAAGGTCCTTTTATGAAATTCAGCTTTGCTTAGCTAGAGCGTTTTTATCTGATACCTCCTCACCTGAACTAGCGTTCCAACTTATTTGTTTTAAATATTTTTTAATTTTGTTGAAATTTTTTTCAAGGTGTTTCCAACTTAGCAGAGTATATGGAACTCAGTGTTAATACACTCAAGTCCCTCCACCACCTTCCGGCCAATCTTCGACACATTACGTGTTATGCAATATAACACCATTTAGAATTTTCTACTGAGTTGGAAAATTAAAAAAAATTAAATTAAATTAAAAAAAATTAAATAATGATACTGTAAAACTTTAAAAGAATTCATTAAAAAATATTCTCATAGGGCAGTTTGATAAAAAGCCCGTTGATATCATCATATTGTCACCTAAGCACTTATAACTGCCAATTTTCATCTAAAGAGAAGCTAGTGTCACATGCCTTTTCTCACTTTCCATATAATCTTCGAGATATACATAGCTATAATAGCTATTAGTTCAGCAAGTATATTTCAGTGGACAGCCGTCACAGCCGTCATTTTAATCGCCAGGTGGTTTT
>JBAIZZ010000425.1:0-66134 GCA_037355905.1 Heliconius aoede
ATGAAAAATGATAGACTAGTTTAAATCTATAAATTACAGTATTTGGACACATATGTGTACAAATAAAGGAAATACTAAGTTTCAACAGTCCACACAGTTTTAGAGAAATGGTTTGATGAGTAGTGTAGTTCAACACTACTTAATTACATACAAACGTTGCCCTAAGTGGGAACAGAACCCAGAACCGTCGCGTTTACAGTCATAAATCGTACTACCACGACCCCATATATCGGTTACTACAGACTTAATTGACGTACGACGTTAATATTTTTATGAGCAATTCAAGAGATGTTGCCATTAAAAGAAATGAGTTCTATTGATTTTCCGTAACATGAGTAAGAGTATATTATTATTTTAGCTGGTTAAGCTTTATTTGTTTGTTTGACATTAAGTGTTTTGATTTCCTAATAAAAATACATTTTCGCTTAGTAGTTTTTTTCAATACAATATTATTTTCTTAACTAATTATTTGCGGTTGTTCTTAACACTATGTTTCTTTTGTCTTATGCGAGAAAAAGCGTCAAAAAAGGAAAGAGAAAGATGTGTGTAAAGATTCAATATTAGCAATATTAACAATAACAGACTAAAGATAAAATTTTATCTATATTAATATTGTAAATCTAAAGTGTATATTTGGTTGAACATATTATACTATTTTTATTTTTTCCTTGTGTTGAATAGTTATTTATTAAGGAACACTAAGGTATATTGTATCAAGTTAATAGTTCCGATGTAAGCTTGTGGTCAGAGTTGGCAATTAGATGTGTCAAATGTCATTCACAAATCTTAGTTATTTCGATTTCTCAGGTCTGTAATCAATCTTGAGATATCATTCATAAATCACATGTCAACGAATGTAAATGGCATCTCAAGATTGATCTCAGACTTGAGATTTATTAAATACGGAACTCAGAACCTACCTTTTTATAAATGCTCCATCCATATGAACTTTAAATAAATATGTGTATATGTAAATGAAATAACACATTTACATCCATTTACAAGAGAGGCTTTTCATTTTAATACCGGCTTTATATTTGTAACTAAAATTTTATTCCCGACCAAAAAGCAGTTTTGCATGCACGCGTATAAAAGAAATACCTATTTTATGATCAAACATCAAAGTTTTAGTGGAGTCTAAAGGTTTATGTAAGAGGAGTTCATAAGAGGTTTTATTTCTGAATTAGGTGTATATTCAAATTTATGTACTTGTTGTTCTCTTTTTGTATATTCTTCTTTCTTACAGGTTCACGCTGTAACCTGCGTGTACCAGCACAGGCAGAGTGAGTTCTGGAGGAGATTAGAACGACGAAATGAAAAAGTTAAATATGTCACATACTTTTGCCCCTGCAATTTTTTAGAACTTATATGCTGAATAGCTAAATTTAATAACTATATTACTACTATTATAATTTCTATTTATCTATATGAAAATGAAAAGATCAAAAATATGTTTTAGGTAAATATTAATATTTTCTAATTTCATAATATAATATAAAATATACACATAAGCAGTTGTTTATAAAATGAAATAGAAAAGGAGAAAAAAGTTTTCGTTTTCGATGGTCTCTCTCTCTCCAAGGCAACCATCAGCTCCTTAATTGGCAACGAGAAAAATAATATCTATTACTTGATTTAACTATACAAAACAATATTTTTTTATATGTTAAATGTTTTTTGATTAACAATAATATATCACAATTAATATGTAAATAATTTTATTTAATTTTTTTATATAATCTTTTTCACCTAGTATAATGACAAACACGTAATGATATCTTCAAATATATATAAATACGACACGTCGTATGCTCGTACACGCTAAAAAACTTTTAAATAGAAGCTTCTATATTTCAAAGGCAAATCTTAAACAAAGACATAGAACTGATATAAGAATTAAAGTTTAAAGTAATAATAATTTTGTTTATAACTTAGCTTTTTGAGTATGAAACGGCAAAACTTTTTCGATATAAGAATTTTAATATTTTTGTGTCGAGATAGCACAGTATTTAGGTTATCTCAAAAGAGTTTTGTGAGCTTGGATGATATTTATGTTATGTAAAATTTTAAATAATAACATATATTTTTTTTACGTTTTATTATTAATATATAATTTTGCCTACGATTATAAAATTAATTATAATTTTATAACTGTATTAAAATATATAAGTAAAACTAAGATTTTTTCTATTAAGTTATTAATAAGTGGTATTTTTACTTCAAAATATCCGAGCTTTATAACCAACTAAAATATATATATATACTATCATGTAAACAATCTAATATAACAAAAGTAAATATTCCAAAAATATACTTAAAAAAGAACTTGAAATCCAATCCAGGGAGGCAATATTTAATCTTCGATCGAATTCGATGCGGGTGACATAGACCCGGAGTACTATGTGCTTGCTGTAGTCGTTTCTGTAAGTCTCAAGTACTTTTATAGCCCCTATATCCTTTTTCATTATAGTATAGATTCTTTTATATCTATAGTTAATATTTATACAGCTATTTTATTTTACGGGTTAGTTATTAGACAAAACATGAAGTTGAATTCCACCATTTCTTGAAAGTTAGGAACAAAGTAGTCTAGGTTCCTTTTGCCCACCCTGCTTTATGCATGATACGGAAAAAATATTATTTTAATATAATTAAAAATATTATTTTAATTAATATAATAATTATTTTAATAATAATCTGCTAAAATACTTAAAAACTTGTTACCTCATGATATATTATAATTTCAAATCTTATCGATAGATTTCTCTACACACTCCAAATAAAGTTAAATATTGTCTAGTTCTGTTTTGTTGATTATTGCGATTCGAAGGATAAAGAGTATTATAGTATTATATATATAATAGTCAAAGTTCAGTTTATATTATATGCCATTAATATAGAGTTCTAAGATATATTATAATAAAAAATTTGCTTTTTTATTATACTCATATATAATAAAAAAAGCTCCTTTTTATTATAGTATAAAGAAAATGAGAAACAAATATCAATAATGAAATTTCTTTATATGGTATGTAAATACCATACTATATGACCTTAATTAATATTAATGTCATATCGTAGTACATACATTTATTTATAGGTAACTACAGTTAAAATAAAGCGTTTTTCAATTGTATTTCTTATAAATGTTGTGATTTTTTTTTAAATGAGATTTAATAAAATGCTCTACTATTAACTTTTACTTTTTTAAATTAAGCAAAATTCATGATTATAATGTTCATAGCATTTATGAATATTAGCTGTTAATTTATATTTTTTGTAACAGGTCTCTCTATGTTTTTTTTTTATTTTGTAGAGCACTTTGGTATATTTGTTTTTGTTTTCAAACAAAGTTATTTTCAATTGAATAAGTTTCTTGTTCATTTAACAACAATTTAGTTGTTATTATTTAAATACATCTAAAATCAATGAAATAAAAAAAGCATTGATTCAGCTTCACGCTGTATCCCGCACACATTAGGGTAGGCAGAGAAATCTTAGTGTTAAGATTCCTCTGCCTACCCTAGTCCGTTCCCCACATTCCGCTGAATTCTGGAGGCATTGCGTATTGAGTGGCAGAACTCAATGCCGCCCTTTGCCTCGAAAACAATAAATTTTACTAAATTAGTAATACCTATATATCTAATTCTGTGAAAACACTTTGGAGTAATATAAAATGTACTTCCTGGAGCACAAGTTTCTCAATCCAAATCAAGGCACCGACAACAAGAGCCGATTTATTAGCATGCAAATGAACTTGTAGCCTAGATTAGTATTTGGAGTCTAGGTCTTATTTCGATTACTATGTAAATATATGTATATCCTTGAAAGTAAAATAATAATCTGTTTGTTTATTTATTATTGCAGGAATATTTGAATTCAAATTACTTTTACGAAATAAATTTAATATGTGATACCAAAAAAAAAACATTTTAAGGCTTTTAATGAGATTTTTTTTACAATTTTCATAGACTTCTACGAATTTATATATAGTCAATATTTTTAATAATTTTCGTTAATCTTATAAAATATTGATTTTATAAATAAATAACAAATCACACACATTTGCTCTACATCAACTTTCTTTTCTTTGTATTTTAATTTAGATTGTTGGTTACATTACTTCGGTATGAACCACGACGAGCTTTAAGAAAAATATTGTAGTGCTAGCTTACAACAGAGTAATTAATGAGACTGGTATAATTTGTAGGGCGTTGTACTCGAGTTCCCGTTTACAAGTATTTAAGATGATCTGCCGCAGTGGTAGATTGTGTGTCTTTTGTGGTAGTGGATTCGTTTTTTATTGTTTTATTTGTAAATATTTCGTGATTAGTAATAAACTTTGAAGCTAGACGTAAATTAGATTTGTATATATGTAGAAATGAATTAATTTTTATCTAGTTTTTTTTTTATAATTTTCATATATATTTATATAATGTCTAAAAGTTAAGAAGTAATATCAATACAAGGATACATTTTTATTGTAAAACTGAAAGATTGAACAAAATCTCCAAAGTATGAGACAATTTATTTGCGTTAGATACGACTTGACGAAGCTTTTTCGTCAGTTTCATAACACAAACAACGAACTTTCACTCGTTATTTTGTAAGATATTAGCTATCATCACATTTAAGATACAACAATTGTAACATATATTTTATTAAATATTGATACTAAATTTGCAACTGAAATAATGAAAAA
The DNA here is from genome assembly GCA_037355905.1 of Heliconius aoede. Taxonomy (NCBI): domain Eukaryota; kingdom Metazoa; phylum Arthropoda; class Insecta; order Lepidoptera; family Nymphalidae; genus Heliconius; species Heliconius aoede. The sequence continues at coordinate 4,703 of JBAIZZ010000425.1, forward strand.
TATTTTTTCAGACTTTAATGTAAAATTTCTGTTATTTGTATCGTAAAGTAAAACGTGTTTATTATGAATTTTTGTGACCATTTTTTGGGAACGTTAAATGAAGTACTTACAATGTAGCGCAAAGGGGGCACATCGCCGAGAGCGCACGAGGGCTCGCCCGCCGCCCGGCCGCGCCACCGCGCTACCGCATGGCGCCAACCCGCCAGCCCGCGCGTCCACAGCTCGCGCTACGCCCCGCGGGCGCTCCGGCCGCCTCTCGATCCACGTAACGCCACGCCGAACAGTCCGACTGTCGAAAATATCCACAAATCACCAACAAAACAGAGCGGCCGGAACGCGCGCCGGACCTCTACGGCCCTCAATTATGTATGGGCGACTTCGGCACGCGTTCTGTCGCATTGCAGGAGACTAGCTCGCATCGCTCGAGCCGCTCTCTACGTCTCATTTTACATTTTATATTCGGAATCGCTATCGATTCGGATACTCACATTAGCATGCCAGCGTCGGCCTCTCGGTTATCAACTAGCGCTAACGTAAACGGTCGCGTACATTTTGTTAGGTGGCGGTCACATGCGGTCGCGGGCAGGTGGGCCGGCCCGGCTGAGCGGCTGCCGGGCCGCTGCCTCCGCCGAGAGCGGCGTCGCTTGCTAAATGAGGCGTCCGGTGCGGGGCCGCGAGCGTCGCACGACACGCGCGTTCGGCACTGCAAGCCGCCACTGAGGAGGGGTGGCCCGGGCGCGCGCTGCCCCGCCGTGCCCGCTCGCCCGCGCCGCCCTACCGCCATGTGTCCCGAGACCCGCAGAGGGTTGTCGCTGCGCTTGCTTATACGACAGCCTTAAAACGAGATTATGTGTTATAATTTTCTTTGAAACATCTATGTATCTAACTTCAACACTGCTTTACGACAAAGCGATTATTAACTGCTTTGCAACTAAACAAACTTTCTTGTTATTTATTTATCAACATCAAGTAATCTCCAATTCTCGTTATATATATTTTTTTAGGTATACAAAATTAATCTAGCTGAAAAATAAAAGAGCTTACTGAAAAAGCTTCAAGACAACCCTTAAGACCCGAGCGTCGCCGAAGCGCGCCGAGAGCGAGCGAGCGCCGCGACGCCGAGCGCGGCCGAGCGCGCGCGACCGGCGCCGCCCAGTCGATAAGGCCGTCTCCACTGAACAAAGACACTAACCTATAATAATTACATTTAATTGTGAATAAATGGAAGATTTTCTTATTTAATTACTACAATAGTACACTATACGTTATTTATATAGGAAACATAAGTATAGTTTAATACAAGATATGTCAGTATCATGACCGCACAGTCACGTAAGGAGCACGTGCTGAAATTTCACCGTAATTGTGCGCCACATTCAACAGCTTGGGTCGCGTGAACTAAATTGCGATGAAAAGTAAAAACTGTATTATAATTCGTTTCAATCGGTTTTTCTTTTTTTGGATGTTTTTTATAAATATTATTTTTCGTTTTTTATGTTTGTTTCTTTCAGTTATAAGTGTACTTAGATATACCAATATTTATTTAGACTTGTACGTATACTGAAGACCATCATGGCGCATTAGCTCAACGTCTGATTGTAAAGCCGAAGGATCCGAGTTCAATTCCCAATTGAGTAGTGAATTATTTTTTGCTGCGCTTTGTCTCCGTACCCTCTGCTACGAAAACGTGGCGTAGAGTACCACTACTCAACATGCAATGTCCCAAAAATTGGGCGGGAACACTAACTCTGAGGCTAACTTCGCCTATATATGTTAAAAACATAATCTATATCATATCTAATCTAACAAAAAAATATACCTTTATTTAAAACCTACAATCTCCCGTACTGCAATAGAGGCCATCGTAGCGCATTGTCTACCCGTAACCACTGACTACTTGTAAAGCGTTCGCAACGTCGAGTTTCCAAATATGTATAATAATAAATATACGCGGACGATGTGGTAATACAGTTTCATTGTAAGAGTGAAGCTGGTTTTTTAATTGTCTTTATGCTATTTTTTATTATTTTCTTCACGCTGTATCCCGCACACAGCAGGGTAAGTAGAGGGAACCTCGTGTTAAGACACTCCGTTATCCACTTTCAGCCTTTTATTTTTATTATTTTTATTTCTTCAGATATTACTTAAAACTACAAAGAAAGAAAGGAGTGAAAACTACTCTTTATGTATTTGTACCCACAACAACTTTACAGGCGTGTAGGTTCGATCTATACTCGAGAAATTTATTATATTTAAATTATTTACATTTCTTTGCTCTCTTATCAACAAAACGCAGCGTTGAGCTTCACCTCAGTGAGGGACGTAGTTTTTTAACCCCAGGTGTATTTCCTTTAATTTTACATAAAAACCGGCACATTGATTTAAATTTCATCCCTTTACTCTTTTAACATATTGTTAGACATTCATTAACCAGATAAAGCTTACCTTTGACTACAGCTTTGTATAACCGTACAGTATTTTAATTAAGCCTACATATCCGAAGTTCATGAAATATAATTTTATTAAAATTCATCGGGCAGCCGCTGTCGTCACCGCACGTCACGTCAGCCTACAAAAGGCTCGAATGGATATTCCTGGTAAGGATTTATAAATATCGTTAGATACTCTAAAAATTTTCCCTGCCCTCAACCACGGTGAAAATCGCTTGAATTAATTCGCTTCTCACAAAATCATGGAAACAAATTGGAGGTCTCGGCGGAGGCCAGTTGTTGGTTCGATTTCTATTCGAGGAAATGAACTACAAGTAAAGTAAAAAAACACAGGAATGGAGTGTCTTAACATTAGGTTTCCAAGTATCTTCGACCTATATATTCTATTTACGGGAAACGACGTAGAGCTGTAAAAAAGTTCTCATAACGCACATGCTACATCGCGTAGTGCCTTACTACAAGCTCCATAGACGTGATATGCATGACAGTTAAATTAATATTTTTTATATATTTAAAGTCAGGAACTCAGGAAAGGAATATATTATGTATTGTAACTGTCCAAAAAAAATTTATATATTTTCTGAAAAGTATAATACTAAAATTATCACCATTTATAAGCTCGATTTTAAATTGTGTGCGTAGACTTTAAGAAGTAAAATGGAAATTTAAATTTTTTTTCTGCTCCCCTATGAATTTCAAGAATATTTTTTCTAATTTTCCCCTACTTAGGTGCAACTTTGACTTTCTAAGTGTTATAGTAGTTCGTCAACATCTAATCTGTCTGTCGCACAGTGATGGAGAGAGTGTATAAAGAATATTTTCGCAAAACTCAACGCAATATTTTCATATTTTTTTTTTTTCAACACAAAGAAACCAAGTCAATCAATGTCATATTTTATCTTGTTAACAGAGTGAGGAAATGGAAATAATTAATTTCCCCGAGTAGAAATCGAGCCCACATCCCTCGCTTTTACAGTTAGTTATTGTTCTGCTGTGCAGTGTAGCCCGTCTTGTTCTCTAACATATATATATATACCGTTTCCTTTTTGTTACGAAACTTCTAATTAAGTTAAGTGTGTATAAAATATCATATACTAGAACAGTAAATGAATAATTAAAAAAAAAAACAAATAAAAAGAACAATTAAAGAACCACGTACACAACAATCCACAACTAATCCCGACAAATCATTCTTAACCAGCTGTTTATTGCCATTTTGATATTAATTAGCACATACAACTTTAACCTCTATTTCAATGTAGCAAAGACTTATTTTTCTTCGATGGAATTAACGCATGAGGGTACACCGTTGGTACTCCAAACGTAATATCCCGCTGACACTGACAAGGCAATATCCACAGCTTAACTACTGATGTTTTGGCCGATCGGTGTTTGCTGTACATCATTTCTGATCGCTGTTGCTGGACCACATATCAATCAGATCGATGAATACTTTTCGGGGATTTTCCTAATTTTTGCTATAGTTGTGGGTTCAATACTTTCTGCTAAAAATTAATTTTTCAAAATTCGCTCATGGTTTTTGTCAAAAATCCTTTCCATACCATCGATTTTCCCTCTGGATAATGAAATATTCAATGTTTTCATTTCTTCCCTTTGCCATATTGCGACCTTGAGTTGCACCACTTAAAACGCAAGGTCTCCATAATCCGGCATAGAGTGGGGAACGGAAAGTGTCTTAACACTAGATTCCCAGGTTCCCTATAAATATAGAAGCAAATAAAAGGCTACGTAGCCTTCTTTTTGCAAGATAAATCGTGAAACTAAAAAGACATAATTGTTACGCTTATAGGACACCGTAACAATACGAGTTTATGGCGTCCATATATAATGTAAAATATATTTAAAAAGCTATTTAATATTTTAAGTAAATTTCTAGTGATTACAAAATAAAGTTCCAGTCTGTGATTCTCGTAGATATAATATCTTAAGTCAAGAGCTTCTCTGCTGACAATTTGATTTACAATTAAGCTCGGATCGGAACGACAGTGTTCTTTATATTAAGTCAATATTGTTCTACTGAAATGTATATGAAATAACAAAAAATATATGAAATAAATAAAGAAATGAAACAAAAAATAAATATTATTTACTTAAAAAATAAAAATAAATGGTGTACCCACTCGGAGAAATACATTATTTTCATTTCCTAGCTCTAGTAACAAAACAAAGTGCGGCGTCCAGCTCCGCTAGACAACACACAATATCTTGCATTCAGGTGGAAAATATATAACGGAGTGTCTTGACATAATGTTCCATTTGCATACTCTGTTATATATGGGATAAGATGTGAAGCGAAAGTGAAATCAGAATAATAACAATAAATGAATAAATTTAATATATACAATAAATTTACAATGTGTCTTAACACTAAGTTTCCTCTGTCTATCCTGGTATTGGGATAAAACTATCAAGCTGTTTTTTTTATTATTTTGCTTTCTTACTTACTTAACTTCACGTTTTGTCCCTAGCAAGTTAGTCAGAGATAACGGAGGGCCAAGCGCTACGGTCTCCACATACATTTTTCGCCTCGTCCACTGTCTTCATACATTAACTCCGGGGAGATGTAATTATTTAAATGGAACGAAATAAATACATATATAAATTAATACCATCGACTTTTCAATTCCTATTTAGTAAGTAATCTGATGTTTGTCCATCTATCGGTTAATCGCCACATAGCACTCTGCTTCTTATATATAGATATATAAGTTTTGCTAGTACATACTGACCAACAAGTAATCTAAATACAAAATATATCTTGAATTTATCGTTCACTACTTAATATGTATCAGAATCAAATGGTTTTCTGTGGTCCTGCATACATTATGCGACCGCTTAGACTTAGTCACCTCCGTATACCGCAAGTTATTTAGATTCATTGACGTGTCGTATAAATTAAATGGAGATATAAAGTTAGTTATTAGATAGAAAACCTACATTAATCTATTGTAACGAAAATTTAATTGATTTTCAGCGGGAAACCAGTGTTGAGACACTGCGTTTCCCATTTCCACCAAATTCTGAAATCATGGCGTGTTGAGTGATGGGACTCAAATCCCCGCTGTGGCTCGACAACATAACGAAGAAATGAAAATATACATTCAAATAAATATTTAATTTCCTCGAGTGGGAATCGAATTACAACCGTTTGTGGAACATGCAATTTCTCGAAAATTTATGATAAAAGTATGAAATTAAATTGTAGCATTTAGATTACTTTGTATTTCTCGATTACTGAATTTTAATAATATTACGTCACTTTAAACACCAACAATATTTCCAATACATAACATTAATGTGTCATTTCCAATTATATACAATCACTATCGATATCTAAGCAATATAATCGATATAAGCCTGATTTCTTTAACATGAAACACTAATTAACAAATAGGGTGACCATATATAGAACCAAGAAACATTTTATTTATGTTACAGAAAATTCTAAAGAACTTTGTGATAAGTCACGTTCTTCATTGCGTCAATGTAGATTTATTAAAGTATTTTTTTACTTATTTTGACGATAAAACGTATAATAATTACGTCGCAGAATATCGCAGCGTCACAGTGTCTAACAGTAAGAACTTATATCTGTTGCGTTCTCAAGCACATGTATCATTTTTAACATTTACATTACTAGCTATATTATTATTTTAGTTTTGGAGAAATTTCATATCCGTTGAATAGTCAAACCGGGTTTAGTTAACCTTTTTGCAACTGTCAAATACCGAGAGTTGTGTAGGTTCACCATAAATATTCTGTTATTTTATTTAATTCAATTTAATATTTAAAAGAGTACTTATTAAAGATTTTCGATGTTTAATGTATGCTATAAGTCTTATATTTGTTGTCAAGTAATTTTACACTTAAACTATAATTAAAATATTTAGATATTTAATTAAATAGTAATTTTTAATTCTATTTTGAATATAAATTCCAAATAACCCATCCAAATCAAGTTAGCCCTATCAATAATGTCAAACACTGACGATTTCCTATTGCGACCATGATGTTTGACGAAAACTTAATTACTTGCGCTTGTTGAGTATTGCTCACTATTTGTGGATTGTAACGCATTGGCATACGAGACATGTGCTTAATGGTCCGATTATATTGGTGATCAGTAGCGCTTATACTATTATTATACTATAGCGGAATTCAACTATAATTTATAGAGGTGAATCATTTTAACGTAACTAGGTATATGTACATTTATTGTAGTGCAGTTATATTTAAATAGTATTTTAGATATATTAAAATTATGGCAGATTCGTAGTAAGTTTTATATATCATTTTTTTTATTTAATCTTTTGGGTCAGCACTGTAACCCACACACAGGACAGGGTAGGTTAGGTTAGGTTAGAGGGAACATAGTGTTAAGACACTCCATTACCGGTTCACCTCTGAATTCCGCAGGCGATATGTGATGAAAATCGTCGCCGTGTTTTCCATCGACACCAGAGCTAAGTAATGAAGATATTAAATATTTCATTTCCTCAAGTGGGAACAGAATCCACAACCTGTCGCATTTACAGTGACACATTGTGCCCCTTCACTATGACTGTCCATTTATACTATATATATATATATATATAAAAAGTGGAGATTAAAATTTATAAATATATTATTCATTAATTACAAAATTACCAATAAGATTTTAATATGAAAATTAAATACTTAATTTTATTTTATGATTCCAATTTTCACTTATAAAATAAAATAAATAAATGAAATGGTTAAAAGAAAGCCCACTGAGAACTGACACCAAAGCCAAATTGGTCAAAATGGACAGACCAAAAATGCAATATAAAGTCACTACGCTACGGTATTACATATTACGTGGCGTCCATTTTCGTATTTGTAAGTCTGAAATACATATTACGACATTTAAATGTGAAAAAGATTTCCTTTTGACCAAATAATACTTATAATATCATAAATAGTTTTAAAAAATTAAATGCTACAAATGTTACGTGATGTACTCGGACCTAAATCGGAGTTCCACTATTCAGGGTCAGACTCCATTATCACATCAGCTCGGTGATAACATATTATGGTAATGTCACATACACTGTCATCAAATCTACAGACGCGACGCCAATAGGGAGCCGTAAAATAATTTAATTTTATAGGGTTCCGTATATCAAACGGTAAATTAGTCCAATATATTGGTCCAAACAAAACTCCTGGCCACACTACAATCTAACTTACCAGCAGATTGGATTCTGTCATCCAGCCACCGACCATCTCTGTAAACTAAAACTATGTAACACGCGGCGACACGTGATGAGCTCTATATGAATTGCATTATGTTCCCGTCGATATACGAGTACGCACGTCGATACGTCGTAGATTATTTAGTTATAACATTCATATTGTAAATGAAAATTTTGTTAGATGAACCCATTATTTACTTTGTTTTATGTGTTCGTGCAATTTATATGCTGTCGTTGCGTAGTATCTATGTAACGCGTTGGTCGTAGATTCGGTCCCTTTATTGGGGAAAAATTATTTCGATTGTATTGTCATTTCATCGCTGGTAATAATATTTATTGTATGGAAATTCAAGGTGAAATGTGAATCGCCTCTTTATACAAGTAAATTGCGTAAAACTAAAATATAATTTAAACAAAATCAATTTCACGCTGTATTCCGCATGCAGCTGGGTAGGCAGAGATAACTGTAAGGCGACGGTTGTGGCTTCGATTCCCACTCGACGAACTGAAATATTTATTAACGTTTATATTTCCATTTTCTTCGCTCTGGTGTCGAGGCAAAGCGCGGCGTGATTTCTGCCACTCAACACGCAACCCCTCCAGATTTCGGCAGAAAGTAGGGAATGCAGTGTCTTAACACCAGGTTCCCTCTCCCTACCCTGCTGTGTGCGGGATACAGCGTTTTCACGCTGAATTAAATTTACTTAAGAATTTCTTTCGAAAAATTCTTTCAATGAAAAACTTGATTACTTTCTAAAGAAAGTCCGTTGAGTTCCATCACTAAACATTGTTTTATAATATTGAGTACAAAGTATGGAACGGAGTACTTTAACACTATGCAGAATAAATTTTAAAATAAGCTGAAAAAAATTAAGCAATCGCGACAATATTCACAATCACTTCAGTCTCTCAATAATACAATTCGTTCGCAAGATTAAATTGGCACAAAACTGAGTAAAATATTATAATTAATTGAAACAAAGTGTTCTTGTTTTCATAATGTGAACGGATTATTGTTTGTACATGTTATTATAATGTGAATTAAATGTTAAAATTTATTTATTTTTAAAATTTTATGAAATTTCCAGTATGAAACTGTATTTCTCTTATATATTGTCAACGGTAATAGTAGTTTTAGTCCGGCACACAGCAATGTTGGCAAATGGAACCTACTAATAAGACACCCCGTTCCTCATTTTCCCCTGAATTTTTCGAGGCATTATGAATTATAACGCGAGTGGCGTAACTCAACGCTGGGCTTTTGTCATTGTGTCAGAGCGAAGGAATAAAAATAGAAATTTAAATAAATATTTCACTTCCACGAGTGGAGATCGACCCAGTCGCGTTTAAAGTCACACACTTGTAATCTGCGCCACGACTAGCTTCGAATATTACAATTAAATTCTAAGTACAGCAATATTTATATCATAATAATTAAAAGTGTACAATTACCGTCCGAAAACAACAAAATATCAAGAAATTACCCACTTCAAAGTGAACTATTCACCGCAAAGTCCCATAAAGCTGTCAAACGTGGCAAATGCAAGCATACATTATATAGACAATAGAAGTAGTAAGTTTAGTATGGAGACGTACCTCTTTTTTTATGTCACGAGATGTAAAATAGAATATATATTTTGTTAAAGTTTTTATGTAGTTAGATTTTTTTTTATTTCACCTTGTATTCCCCCATATAAAGGATAGATAGAGCCAACCTTGTGTTAACATGAGATGAGAGTGTTACCAGTTCAATGATGAGACGAAAGTAATATCTTACCGTGTGGAAATCGAACCCACATGTATTTGTAGATTCGAAATCAAATAAAATTATTTAGAATGCAATGTCCTCAAATTAGTAAGAGAAAAACGACGAAATGCCTTGCTACGTTCTCACTGTTACCGTAAGAATAATATGCAATGAAGATAAGCATACTCTATTTTTTTTACCTTTACTTGATTTGATATTTTCTTGACGAGGGGACCGTTAAAATTTTAATGGGAACGAAGTGTATTAAAACTAAGTACTTCTACACTGATTTGTGCCGATACATCATAAAGCCAAAAATATGATTGTAACATTTCCAATACAAAAACTCATACTTTTTCCAATATTCAACTGACATAAAGTACATATAACTGACATAATATGATATTATCTAAAATCATATAAAGACTCGCGTTCCAGGCCACTTACTGTTTGACACACGATATCTAATACGCTCACGTAGGTACCTCCTTCTGTCGCGAGAGACCCTCAGCACCGACATCTACACTTATTACATTGCTGAAATCAATTCCCTCTCTCGAAACCGGTAACTTTATATTTCCATTACCGGTCTATTCATTTTTTACTCTTTGCTAATTTCTGTAAGCCTTTGATACTAGGTTTTGAGATTTATATTTGTTATTTGTGTATTTTTATCTTTGATGACGTCGTAGTTCAGTGGGCGTTTGGTTTTAAAGGGTGAAAAGTACAAAACGGAGGAGGATTCTTTTTATGGAAAAGACAAGGTAAACGAGGGTTTGGGTTACCTGAGAGTAAGTGATCACCGCTGCCACGACGATAGCGACCTGGAAACGCTGTAGCGGGTAGCGGCTTTTCCACAGTTCCATGGCGTGTGGATTCTTACTTAGAAGAATGAATTATTATATTTCTTCAATCTCCATTTAGTACACAATGTATAGTAAATTGAGCGTAAGTAGAATGGAGTGTTTTTAAATAAAGTTTCTCTGACTATCCCGCAATACGGGGGAAACAGTGAAGTTAAATAACATGGAATTGTGGAAAAGTTACATTTTATAATTGAATTATTTTACATTTCATCACTGTAAGTATGTCAGAGTCCACTTTAAAACCAACTAAAACTACAAAATTAAAATATAACAAAGTAAATAAGAACATTCCCACCCAAAAGCACATTACGAATATAATAAAAACGCTTCCAATTGTTAAAATTTTATCCTCCATAAAGCTAAAAGAGGGAAAACTATGAAAAATTAAAGCCGCATCTCCGCAGTGCTGTATGTAAAAAACAAATTGTTCGCACTCAGTTAATGTGGACGAGAGTACCGTGTTAGGGGACAATATTCTGTATTCTGTTTGCGTTTGCAGTAATCTTTTGCTTTATAATGCATAGTGTTCATATATAAATATATATATATATATATTTGCATTTATTTAAACGTATATTATCTTAGATATATTGGAACTAATTGGATAAATTGTTGAATGTTGGAACTCAACCCCATTTTCCTTCTTACCGAAGCAAAGAAATGGAAATATAAACGTAAATAAATATGTCACTTCCTCGAGTGGGGATAGGACCCACAACCGTCGCGTTACATTCACACCCTCGTGCCGCTGCGTCACGACGGCCTCAAGTATATTGACTTGAAATATAGGGTAAAGATATCTAATTTAATACCTAATTTCGATTTAATTTGCCCAATCTGATAAGATTAAACGCGGCGTTGAGTTCCACCACGTCTTAACACCAGCTCCCTCGCTTTACAATACAACGAAGATAATTAAACAAAAAATAATTCTACTTTGTGAACATATTACTGATATTATAATTCAAATTTCTACAAACTTGTGTAACCGTTTACACGCTCTCACCCGTGACTCGTGAGTAAAGACGCTACGTCAAGTATTATGTTCCATAACTTAGTTAAAGAGGCGGCGACTTGCTGCGTTGAGTCATATAAATAATATAAAGAGAATACTCAGTACATTTTCATATTATTTTGCTGCTCTTGGCAACTTTGTACGGACAGACAGAGAGTTTTACTGTATAGATATATTTCTGTGAATATATTGTTAAGGTTAATTTAGCAATTGTTCTTGAATCGATAGTGAATAATATATTTGTACATATATTGCTTGTGAAACTGAAGTAAAATGTAATATCGAAGACATACAAAATACGCTTGCTTAATTTTTTATTATAATTTTCTTACAATATTGTATAATAATAACGCGTCCGGGTCATATGAGGCCGTCTTAACGCAGCATGCGACTGTTGGCGTGACGGTTGTGGATTTGATATCCGTCCGGAAAAATTAAATATTTAATATTTTCATTTTTTTCCTATTATGATGGGGTAAAACGTGGTGTTGACTTCCCCCACTCATCACTCTATGTTTCATAGAGTGTCTGAACACTAGATTCCCTCGGGGTCATACATACTATTTATGTATGTATGATATATGTAGCTATTTAAAGCTCTCAATCAATTTTTCCAAATAGACGCAGGCTTTTTATAGCAAAAAAATATTTATTTGAACTGAACTTACAAGCACCATGTTTACACTGACACAATGCAACTGTGCTACAGCGTATTCAATGTTATATAACAATATAAATTTTCAAAAAAATAATTTTATATATATATATTTATTTTTATACATTTTCTATATATAAATTCATTGAGGGATCACAATAAGAACGAAACTTTGTATGGAGAAACTTGTGAAACCTTAACCCTTAGTAGTAAAATGTATCCAAATTGGGAACTACCTTTTTTCTTTAATGCCATTAAACTTTGATGAGAATTTGTTTGTATGAATAATTCATTTTATACTGTTTCTTGTTTCAGCGTCACGGTTTGTCACCTTTATGGCGCGGACAAAGAAAACTCATCATTAAAACATCCAATAATATATCTTTGGTTTTTTTTTCTTTCAACTTTACGTTATTTTCCGTATAAAAGGATCAGAGGGAATCTAGTGTTAAAACACTCAGTTGCACACTTTTTCTCCAATTTACATAGATCAATGAATTTACCAATACCCCTGATGAGAATCAAATCCACTGCCATCGCGCTTGCAGTCAGATATTGATTAGGATGGAAAAGAAAAAAAGCTGAGTTGATTTTTGTTGGTTATTGTTCAATTTTATCTTTACTTTGAAGTAATTATAATAATAGGTTACTTTTCATTGTTTTTTTATAGTTTAGTGTGTTATAATATCTAATAAGTAAAATAATGATGTCAGTTTATGTTTTTTTTTTTTTAAAATAAGTCTGTAACAATATATATACAAAGGGATAAGGTAATAAACATAAAATAAACCAATAAACCTACGAATATGAAATTTGGGAAGAAGTATAAAATTACAACATAAATAAAGAGAAAAATTCAAAAGAAAATATTCAAATTTACAATTAACAATTGTTTTATTTTATAGATTTAACATTTAAATACTATCAAAATAGATGCATTTCCCATTTAAACCCAAGAGGTAACTATATAGGCACATAATTTATAAATTACCATCAAAGGCCACGGATTTGTCGACCAAAGTAGGTCATCTTAATTGTGTCATGTCAAATATTGAGCAGTTCCTTCCGTAGTTTCCACACAGTGTGTGGTAAATTTTGCACAAACTAATCAAGGGTTAAAATTGACACCCTTGTCGCGTTGCGAGGATCGGGATCCACATAACAAACTGCGGGCTTTTAAGTTCTAACATTTGAAATGTTGTTTTTAAAAGCTCGTAAAGTGGAAAATAAGATTATTTGGCCAAGTTTTTTTCTATTTATCCTACTAATTGCTAGAAATCGTCGTAGATTTGATTCCCACTCGGAAGAATATTTTTTGTTCGCTTGTTAAATATTATTTAATAATATTCAATATTTTTCATATCCTCGCTCTGGTACTTGAGCGGCGGAACTGATAATGACGAATATAAAAAATCTAATATTCTCTTATAAGTAAAGCAAACCTATGAAACTTTAATATCAATCTCAATCTATAAAAATATCCTAAAATACATGAATATAGATACCAAAGCGACAGACAGTTTTATTTTGTATATTTTGATACGTGATAAGCTCACTCAGCACTATTCCGAAGAAGAAATACGACAAAACAAAAGATATATCTATATGTTTACGCTTCGACCGTTTCCTATACACAAGTTAATATTGTTATGTTGTAAGTAAAATTTGGCGAAAGTAACTAAATATACGATATTGGAACGTATAAGCTGAACCGAGCTTTTCATTCCACTGTATATCCATTATATTTATTGCTTTTTAGATAAGTGGCCTCAAGGCATCTTTATTGGAAAAAATAGAAGAAGAGAGTTCTATTTTCTTTTAATTGTTGCACTATACCAGTATCTCGCGTAGTCTGTAGAGTGTAGTGACTTCACGATCTAATAAAATGGCAAAAAAATATTAGACGTGCAGGTGACAGAAAAAAGTAATGAAATTTATGACTCATAGGGAATTATATATTTATCTAATGGTTAACTCTGCTACCAATAAACATAAAGTTGTTATTTATTATTTACAATATAATATAATTTTTTCTTTGTATAAAGAAGTCTTGTGCTAGTGATTTTATACAAAAAAACTATAGGACTGTGAAATTAAGAATATTTATTATATTATAAGTAGAATAAATATGCCATTATTCTGTGAAACCTTGATCACATACTTCGTATAAATGTATTCTCATGGGATAAATTCAATTTTAATATTAATTACATGTAAATTTCGCAGTACACGCACAAATAATTAAATGATGAATGTGCCATGAGTTTTACATGTCTCCATATATTTTGCTTTTAGAAACCATTTATATTTCCTATGTAAATTATCCATTTAACTCAAAGACTGTATTTAACTGTGACGAAAGTTGCCAGTTCAATTTTAACCCAGAGTAAATATATAACGGATATATGTTCCATGCTTAGTTAATCTATTTATGAATGTATTTTATATGGCTTACTGTAACAAATATTTTATTATTAGGATTCCGAACATAAAAGGAAAAAAACAGAACCCCTTATAGAATCATCTGTTAGAACCTTAAGTTAAATTCACCTTACAAATAAGAGTATACAGTATATTATTACATACATATGTACATATTTGAATAATAAATATATGCTTTTCTTATTATCATACAAAATTTTATTGTAAAAAATTTCAAGCAAAAATTTAAAACTTAACACGATATTTTAAGTTAACTTCTTCAATCTTTGTTCAAATGTAACTACAGTTAGAAACAAAGCTGAGTTAATACAATAGAGCCAAACTAAAAAGTGTAACATACTATCCAATTAATATACCATTGTACTGAGTTTCATAGCTCCAGGCCAACTCTCCATTCTACGTTCGAAACATGCATGTTTTAAGATTTCCTGAGACGGCGAACTCACCTTGCGGACGGTGGAAATTCTAAATCGAATTTTTGATATAATCGCTTATTAAAATATTATATGGGGAAGAATAGCAAAATTTTCGGCAAAATCTCAAATTTGATAGAAGTCTGAAGCCAGCCTCCGAACAAAGACGACAGAATCTGCTTGGTGAGTATTAAAAATTCACTATATGAGTTTTCTGTTATGCACCTCTTACAGTCCTTGCGTGTTTGTGCACGGGGATATCATAAAATGGAAAATTTGGTACTTTAGCGGAATCTAAAACGTTAGTTCTATGTAGTTATATCTAGTTCCTGTGTATTTTAGTGTCGTAAACACATAGACACAGAATCGAAGGTAAAGATACCTTAATATATAATATCTCGAAAAGTAAGGAATGGAGTGTCTTGACACTAGATTCCCTCTGCCTTATTATGTCAGGAAAAGCGTGAAGCTATTAAATTCTTATATATTCTTTTAAAACTGTAGGTTCAAATTTCAGAATTTATATCAAAATACATAGAAATTAGGATACCTTCATAATAGACGTGTTTAACTAACAATAATATTGGCTCAGAATAAACAGTGAAAAGCTATAAATACGAACTCTGTTCTCTCTTTATGCTGTTATCCAATACAGAAGTTTTTATTTGAACTCATTTGGCACACTATGTTTTTTGTACGCCTTTTATAATTTATTCAGATAGGAATTTGTATTTACTATGAGGATGTTTTAAATTTTCTTTAATATTTTGAACCTGTTTTCTATCCTTCAATAGGGAACGGAGTGTCTACTCCGTTCCCTACTTATTGCTATTATAAGTAATTGAATGAAAAAAAAAATTATGCTTATTATGTATATAAAAGTCTTTAATTCATATTTTCGATATTGTTTTTTCGATTTAACCAAACCAAACGTACGGCGTCAATTAAAGTACGTAAAGTAGGTACTTGAACATGTATTATTTAGTTTATTCACAGTATCCTATATAATAATATAAGAATAGACAATTTACCGCTACAATACGACGGCTTCTATAGTTAAATCGAGACGTTTCCATAAAATAGAAATTTAATATATAACTGTTTCAAACTTTTTTTTCCTTTCAAACCGACTCTGATTGCCGCGATCAAATGGAATTAATTATCTCTTATTTCCAACTCAACTTTAAACGAGATATTTACTGTCCTTATCCATCCACTCATCTGAAAGAATATTAAAAAGAGACGGATATCATTTCATCGTTCAGTGTTTTAAAAAAAAATACGAACAAAACATTTTCCAGTATAGGAAGTATCGTGAATGCTAACTGGCCTCTTGCCAATAAGCTTGCCACCTTGTATGGAGACTTATCTTAGATCAGCTCGATTTTAAAATGGGCTGTTTTTCCAAGGGTATAAAGTTGAAAATCCGTTGGCAAAATCTATCACCCGATAAGGTGTATAGGCCAAAGTTGTTTCTTTGCTCATGTTCGACGCTAATGCGGTGTAATAGTTTTTACTATCTATTCCAAATAAAATGCACGTTTCTTAATATTGGATTCATTGTGTTTTTTTTTTTTTAAATTCAGAAACGAGATATATATTAGTTGTTTAGTTTACACATTTTTTTTTAAATTTTTGTTTTAATTTTTTTTTTATAAAAATAAAAGTACTATCACGCTTTCTCTCACATAGTGAGTTAGGCAGAAATCTAATGTTTAGACGTTCCACTCCCCCCTTTTTACTTATTTTTTGGGAAACGACTGGATGAAGGAAATAAAAATAATTCAAATTCAAATTCAAATTCAAATAATTTTATTCAAAATAAGAAGTTACATGCTTCATTTTTTGAACGTCAAATAATTTACCACCAGTTCACTAAAGTTAATGCCTCAGACCTGAGAAGAACCGGCGCAAGAAACTCAGCGGGACCTATTTTTTTTATTTTTTTTTATTTCTATTTTAAACAAATACATATTTAATTATCTGTGACAATGATACCTTTGAAACAGACTGGGGCGAGCATTTCATTCCCAAGGCGTGTTATCATTTACAAAATAATTAATTTGGTAATAACCTTTAACACACAAACGTCTTTTCACAATTTTTTTAAATCGTGATATAGAAAATTCTCTGACGTTTTCTGGGATCCTATTGTAAAAGCGTACACACTGTCCCATAAAAGAATTACGGATTCGATGCAACCGAGTTACAGGTGCACCAAGATTATGCCTATTTCTAGTGTTAACATTATGAAAATCACCAACTTTGGTAAAATTATTGATGTTTTTCTTAACATACATAACATTTTCAAAAATATATTGAGATGCAACTGTCAATATATTTATTTCTTTAAACTTTTGCCTTAAGGAGTCCTTAGGACCTAAGTTATAGATTGCACGAATAGCTCGCTTCTGCAGGACAAATATTGATTGAATACCGGCTGCATTGCCCCAAAGTAAAATCCCATAGGACATAATACTATGGAAGTAACTGAAGTAAACAAGTCGAGCCGTATCTACGTCAGTTAATGATCTAATTTTTTTGACCGCGAAAGCTGCAGAGCTAAGTCTATTCGCCAATCCATCAATATGGGGTCCCCACTGTAATTTGGAGTCTATGGTGATACCGAGAAACACCGTAGAATCGACAGGATCTACGGGTTCACCATTCAAGAGTACATTGGCTTTAACAACTTTCGTGTTTGGTGTTCTAAAAATAATACATTTAGTTTTTTTACTATTCAATAGTAAGTTATTAACACTGAACCAATGTACTACTTTCGAGAGAGCATTGTTTACATCGTCATATATGATTTGACGTCTTTTTATCTTGAAAATCAATGAGGTGTCATCAGCAAACAATACTATCTCATGGTTCTTTTCAACCAGATACGGTAAATCATTTATATATATTAAAAAAAGAAAAGGACCAAGAATAGACCCTTGTGGTTGTGGGACCCCCATGCTGACTAATGAACCAGGAGATTTCTTGCCATTCACATCAATCCTCTGAACTCTGTCAGCTAAATAAGAGGTCAGAAGATTGAGTGCACGTCCTCTTATACCGTAGTAGTGTAGCTTCATGACCAATGTTGAATGCTGTACACAATCAAAGGCTTTGGACAAATCACAAAACATGCCAAGAGCGTCCTGCGATCCCTCCCAAGCCTCATATATATTCTTTATAAGACCTATACCAGCATCTGTAGTTGAACGACCTTTAGTAAAACCATACTGTTTATCGTGCATGAGATTGTTTGAATCAAAATGCAGTAATATTTGATTTAGAATAATTTTTTCAAAAATTTTACTGAACGAGGGTAGTATAGAAACAGGTCGAAAATTATTGGGATCAGTTGTATTACCCGATTTAAATATAGGTATGACTTTACTAAATTTCATTAGGTCAGGAAACACACCATACTCTATACAATTGTTAAATATAGTTGCGAGGTGAGGAGCAACAGCGTCTATTATATAACTGATCAATTTGACAGAAATACCCCAAATATCTGACGTTTTCTTGATATCAAGGGACTTAAATGTCTTAATGATGTCCCTTGAATTGACTGATTTGAATTTAAAATCTACATTACATTTATGTACGCTCTCCATTTACTTAAACATGTAGTAATTTAAACATAGTCACTCTCCCAAGTAGGGATTGAAATTGAACTCGCAACTATTGCTCTTACAGTAATGTACTAATACTGATGCAGACGAAACCTAAAATTAAGACACTTTGCTGCCCACATTAAGATCATTTTTTGAGACATTGCATAATAGGTACTGAGTGAAGGAACTCATCACATCTTTCACATCAAAGTTGAACATAAAACCGCCTACAGCCAGACACTGTACCGCGCAATAGCCTTCCCCATTTTAAAAAATATACAAGGTATACAATATGATATTTTTAAATACATAAATAACTTGCGACCCACACAAATTTTCACATTTATAATATAAAGACATTTAGGTATGACATTACATCGCCTCTAATATGTAAAATCTATAATGACCCACGACCCATCTAAACCCGTCAACCATTACTGTCCATCAAACGTTAAATATATTAACAGAGAAAATTATTTAATAGAGCGATCAAAGTCTCTCGCTTCTAATAGTATCTAAAACAGAAACTTTCGATAAACTATTTAACGTCGACGTTTGACAAATTTCGTTAGTTGAGATGCAGAGCTTGTCAATGTTTACAGGGAAATACCAATAACTTAGTTGCCGCAGTATGCTGGCGCGCTCTCGTGTAGGAAGAATGAGGGCGACGTTTTTAACATAAATTTTATGTTAAAATTTATCAACGGAAATGTTTCAAATGTTTAAAGTGCTTGAGACATATTTTAAGGGTAAGATATTTACCTAACTAAGTTTACTATGCAAGTGATAGGTAGATGGTCCGAAGTTTTAACGTTTTCTAGATCTTGCCTATTTAAATTGTATTTTAATTTCAAAATACTAAATTATACTATAAAGTGTCCAAGAAATTTTTTTTTTTGCTCTTCCAACTATTGGTATTTGTTGTACTGTCTGAAGTATGCCTCATTCACTGATGTAACATAAGGCTGCATGAATACCGTAGATTTTCAAGAGAAACTATATAACGAGATTAAAAGCGTATATTTTCATAAGCCGGAAGATACGAAATCCTTTAGTAATCCGTGTCATTAGTCTACCACCACGTATGTCCACCGTGGTCACACGTGGTGGTAGACTAAGGTGACATCCGTCTATCAGTTGATATAACATTATGTCAAACTACCGTATTACTCCTGAAAATCAACGTTGCTATTGTAGATTTTTGTTTATTTCGTTATAAAGTTGGAAAATGAAACTATTGTCAAAAGCTTTAATTTTCATATAATACTTTCTCAACATTTTATACCAAAAAAAAATCATTAAAACATTCACACTCTGAGATCGAACCCACAACCGTATTTAAAATTACTTCATAAAGCTTACATTTAGTTAAAAATACCCCATAGAAAGCTAGTTTTAAAACGAAGTATCATATAAGGTTGTTATTCAAAACAATGTTTGCTTAGTTGCAGGCTCTACGTCCACTATAGAGCCTAATTCCAGTAGCGAGTGTGATCTGTTGATGCATAATGCATATAAACAAGAAAATGAAAGCGTTGTGCGTCCCAAATCTCCATACAGATTAGTTCCTACGTTTTTGCTAGTTATTTAGCTTTTTTTGATGGCGAAGCTCAGTTTTAAAATTGAATTTAAGTTACCTAGCCGTCGTGAGAAGTGTGGGTTCGATATGCGATTGGAGGACTTATATCTATACGTCATTACTAATATTATAAAGCTGAAGTCTTTTTTTGTAGAAGGAACTATTTTTCATTAGTACATTCGTAAAATTAAAATAAAATTCTTGTATTTCTTTCTAATTAATCATGTAGATGAAGGTTATATGTACAAGAACATATTTATTATATTATTAGATTTGTTTTGATTAAACGTTTTATTCTGGCATTAATTTTTTGGTGATCGCTTACACGAATCTTTCTAGCGAATTTATCTTACGCCCTTCGAACTTCTAAGTTACATCCGGCATATGTAGTAATTGCATTGTGCATCAATCCAGAAGAAGCCAGTGCTAAATAAATCTTAAATGCACCTAACTTGCGCCAGTAGCCCCTGACTAAACTCCTCTCTTCAAGTTCCTTTCTGTCTAAGAAAAATCAGAAAATATTTTCTGATTATAATAAAATATTTTCTGATATAATGAATTTAATGAATGAAGATCAAAATACATAAAACATTATCCCTACTCGGAATTGAACCGTTAACCATTGGGTTATGTAGATAATTTCCAATGACGCCTCAACAACAATTTTTTTTTTATTTGCGTCACTAAAACAAATAATATATTATACAAAAATATATTTTAAGGGTTTTTAAAAAAACTTGTAAGTGAAATACGCTTCCTTTGCAGTATATTATTTATTTACTTAACTCGGCTTACCTCATAAAGCCCAGACTGTATTAATAAACCTAAGAACATCGCTTCGCTTGGATTCGGTGCACAGAAATCGTCATTTTCATGTAAAACAGCAATCAAAATTCAATCTTAAATGTAATTGATAAGGCTTGTTTTAGATTACCAGCAATTTGAGGTTTAAAGATACCTTATTGGAATTATAAAGCCTGCTCTAGATGTCAATAAAACATTCAAAACACGACTCCATTACAAAGTTGATGCCATTTTAATTTTGATTTCAACAAGCTGTACAACGTTTTCGAGTATTGTCATATTTTTTATATAATTAGATAGAAATATTTATGTAGTTATTTATAGTATCTTAATATACTTATAACTGAGACTGAGTCTAGTGTTAAGAAGCTCCGGTTTCCTCTTTACCATCCATTTTTATATCTATATATTTTAGAAGATACAGACACTGTGTTGAGTTGCCAAGCTCAACGCCGCGCTTTGTCTTCTTACCAGAGTAAGGTAATGAAAATAATTTAATTCTCTAATTAAGTGAGAATCAAACTCACAATCGTGATCGTGTATTTCGCTGTGCCGCAGCGCATAAGTAACGGAGTGTCTTAACACTGAGTTCCCTCTAAATTCAGAGTACAACGTGACGCTAAAAATAATTTTTATTTACTAAATTTCTCATTCGGAAACATAAAAAAACACACTAAAAAAGTTTTTAAATGATAATATACTTATACAGTTATATAAAAAATATTATTAAAATCTACACACAAATTTAATAATATTTTTCCTTTAATATAATTTCAGAAAGACCTCGCTATACACGTAAACATCTCTCGTTTCCTGGAATCCGGATAAGGGATTGTTTTCATTTCACTGTGGATTAATTATAATTCTTTTTCCTCGTCTTTTGATGAAGCAATTGAAAATAGAAAATATTTTATAAAATACTAATTTAGAAGTTTTAATAGTATATAACCAGAATTTTCTGTATATTGTATTTTTTTGAGCTTTACACTTTTATACTTACAAGCACCATCTCATTGAAATTGAATCTACAACCATCGCGTACAGTAAACGACTTTCCACTCCGCCATAACGGCATGTAAGAAAATATATACCGCTATATAAAAGGAGACAAAACTAACTAAATTTCAATCTTTCGAGCAAAAAAATTTAAGAAGCATAACCCATGTTGCAGATGAAGTAACGACTTCAAACGCTAATGGTTACTGCTGAACTAGGATTTACGCCTATTTGAGAAGAATACCAGACAGTTTTGTTTTAAATTTCCAAATATATTATAAACATAACAAAAAATCTGACTTCATAAATTAACTGTCGCGCCATTAAGACAAATAAAGCGACGTAACGTATATAAAAATTTGTTAAAATCAATACACTGGTTTAACAGTTACAAGGGAATAAAGTGACGGTCAAACATACTAATATACAAACGAGCCAAAAATATAACTCTCCTTTTCAGCTTTGCCGCAGTCGAGTAAGACAATGGAATGTTTAAAATATGCTACAGTGCATGCTCAAAGTATTATAATTTAGAATACCAATCTCATTTACTATAATTTATTTGTTTCAATTTTTGAACATTCAAAGAAATATTCATATTGTACTAAATATATTTTTTTTATTTTTTTTATTTTATACAATATAATAAAACTCCCGTTACCCACTTTTCGTGCCATCCTGCATCACGACCGGCCATCTTCGGTCTTACCATAATAAATTATTTACCATCAAAGCTATTGATGACACACTCTTTGTAGGTGCGACACTCGAGTGCACTCCAAGCACTCAGCACGTAAACGTCGTTTAGATCATGTCTCTTGTATCGAAAAAGCAACAAAAATTGTATAAAATACTGTGTTAACTTTTGTGTTTTTGGGTCTAAATTTAAAATAAAATATTAATAAACAATAAACCATGGTTTATTTTTTTTTTTGGTTTGTTTTCAGCTTCACTCTGTTTCCCGTTATAAATTACAGACAATTCAAAAAATTCAATAAAGAGGTATTTAATTGTCGAGGCAAAGGTTGTAAGTTTTATCCCTATTCGAGAAAATAATAATATTACAAATTATTTATATACCCCCGGGCGGTCGCAACGTATTTTGACATAAGATTATTCCTGTCTCCCTCCTTTCTACGTCCCGATAATCCGAATAAAAAAAATTATATAGTTCAAAAGTAACAAAATATGTAAAAACTATATAAATTGTAAGAAAAAGGTAAGCCCAATCGATTAAGTTTTTTTCTTACACTCTCTTACAAATAAAAAAATACTTTCTCTGTAACTTAATCCATCAGCGAAAACGCTTTTTTTAAAACAGAAGGCTAATTTAAACAATATTAATACAATATAAATTAAGGTAATTTTTCACGGTACATTTTGTTCTGCGGCTGGAGTTTCTCAGAGAAGCATTTTCACCATCGACGACGTAATTTGTAACTTTTTTCCTCTAAAACCTATTGAGTCTCGATTGCTACGGAATTTTTCAGATGGTTTAACTGCGGAAAGTTTGGGAATTAGGCCGTGACGTATGGGAGTTAGATTCGAACTTCTTTTATGGTGAATTCAATGTACTATGCTCATTTAACATGAATATCGTATCGAAAATATCGAAGTATATATTAAATATATAAATTATATTATATGCTTTATAGAAAGCCTTTTGGAGGTCGTTATAGCGCAGTGGCATAGCATCTGACTGAAACGACGGTGGGGTTGTAGATTCGTTTCTTGATGGGGAAAGAATATTTTAATATCTTCGCATTATTAAAATGACAAAACTTTGAGTTACCAATCATGTATGATAAATTTCTTTGTACCATGTGGATTAAAGAGTCAAACATTTAAGATACTCTTTACTGACACACGCTTAGTATCCCGTAATGAAAGAATAGAACCTCACAAAACAGATACTATAAATTAATTTGATTGTAAACGCAAAAGAAATTAAAATTCGTCTAAAATATACATTTCATTACAAATCAAGAGTTCCAAAGTTGAAA
The DNA here is from genome assembly GCA_037355905.1 of Heliconius aoede. Taxonomy (NCBI): domain Eukaryota; kingdom Metazoa; phylum Arthropoda; class Insecta; order Lepidoptera; family Nymphalidae; genus Heliconius; species Heliconius aoede. The sequence goes on from JBAIZZ010000425.1 coordinate 28,524, forward strand.
ATGTGAAGGGTACAAATAAAACAAAAATTAAAGTAAATTAAGCAATTTATAGGAAACGGGTCGTGCTTTTTTATTTGAACGTATCTCTGGGAATTTTTGACTGCAACTGCAAGGGGAAATAGCAATTATTCGTTCAACCATTATATCCTGGACTGGTCGGGCTTCAAGTGATTTAAAATTGAATCTCTGAGAATTATGCCCACGATTTTCGGTGTTTCGATGGAATACACGGGCTTGTATGTTGCTGTAACACGCTTGGCTACTAAATAATTAAATAAGCTTCAAGTTTCCTTCAGTGGAGAACAGAGAGTGTTAACACTAGGTTCCTTCTGCTAAATCTACTAATACCCGTATATACTAGGTAGCAAGTATAGAAATTTGTTTTTTTATCAGGAAATCATAGGGATGTAGATCTGAGTGTATCGTATGAATTTCAAACCACAGACAGGCCTTGACAGGCAGACAGACAAACAGACAGATGGACAACAGAGTGATTGGTGGCTTATAAGGGTTCCTTTTTTTTTCTTTAAAATACAGAACCCTAAAAATAAAAAATATATCCTATAATGACAATATTTACACATAGTTACACTCAACCTAAGCTTATTCTCCAGCTATATCACAGTTTGTATTCCGTCCCCGCACAATAGTATCGGAATCACTGAGGACATTCTCCACTCGTCCCAAGCTCTCATTAACGACGCGAACGTTTTGATTGTTATCCTTTATAGCGACTTCGTTGTTAACGTCGTCGTTATATAGGAGTCAATCAGTGAAGAAAATGTCTTTGATTTATTTACCTGTGTTCAATTATTTATTATTTTTTTTATATTCGATCAATATTCTTTTAACTTCACGCTGTATCCCGCATGTAGACACTTCCGTTCCGCCGCAGTTTTAAGACATTGGGCATTAAGTGGCATTTAACAGGAAACACCGCCGTATGTCGTCATACTTCATTTTCCAGAACACGTAAAGCAATGAAAAATTTCTCAACACGAGATTGGGCAGTTTGTTTAGAATAGCTCAATGTGGCATAACCTACAATTTTTGGTGCAGAATCCAATTAGATCGCGTTTTGCGCAGCGATCACTCAGGTGTAGGACCGACGATATTTTATATTGTACACGGATTATTTCATTTTTTTTATTTTATTAAATCAAAAATTAAATCAGCGTCACGCTGTATCCCGCACATGGCACGGTAGGCAGAAGGAACCTAGTATTAAGACACCCCATTCCCCATTTTCCGCCCAATTTTTCGAGGCATGGCACTTTGAGAGGCGGGCTTTTCTTTGCTTTGGCACCAAGAGGTATCAAAGAAATGAAAATATTAAGAAATAATAATTCATTCCCTCGAGTGGAGATCGAACCTACAGCCGTTGTATTACAGTCACACTTTGTGCTCTGCGCCACGACGATTTTTTATCATTAAAAGTTTGACGTGGAGATGTCATCTATATTTCACATGACAGGGTTGTAGCAAACAATAGATTTCATTTGAAAGGATTTAAATTGAATAATAAACTATGTTTGCTAGAAATCGAATAATATAATATAAATGTATATATTTGAATCACAAATCATATCGTATTTGACATAATAATTATTTATGTTATATTATTATTTATGATGTAAAAAGCAGAAGGCAGTATCTCTCTCACTAGGGGGAATCGCTTCGCCCTAGTACGATGTCCGGCGTTGATTTCTGCCACTCGGCGGTCGGTGACAAATGGAGAGCTAATCTAGTCACACGACTAGATTCCTTCCTATCTATATTATAAATCTATCATATATGAATAAATTAAATATTGATAAATATTACGGTTTACATAACTTGCTATATATCAAAAAAAATTGGAATATTTTATTTAATTTATAAACTACTTTCCTTGAGCCAACTTAAATAAATTTTTGTTATTCTGTACCATTTTCCATACTTTCTATTTTTCCTGCGTCTATTCAACAAAAAAGTCATTAGTAAATGTACATTATCTTACGAGTGCGAACGGTAGAAGAAAGCGATATAGCCCATATAGCCCACGGCGAACTCGCACCGCGCGAAGTAAGACGTCGATATACGCTATAACTTCTGATTTATGTTCAACCTATACAGGGTCGGTGCTTCGTCTAGTATTTTCATTTATATGAAAAAATATATTATAAAATTTGTAAAAAATATTTTGTATTCTAATTTAGGAAGTTTTCCTTCAAGGGGCTTATTGTAGTTAATCTAAAAAAAATGTGTTATAAATTATTCAGAAATTTAAAAATATCGGCTTCACGCTCGCTATCCCGCAGTCAGCAGGGTAGGTAATCTGAACTTAATATTAAGACACTCCGTTCCGCACAACGACGAATTCTGAAGGCATTGCGTGTTGAGTGGCAGAAATCAACGTATTCAGTAAGTAGATTTAATTTTGAACATTATTTTAATTTGCTAAGCGAATCTATCTTCATATACGTAGAAATTCAATTTTGGCTCATATCTAATATACTACTGTGCCTGTAATCCTGTGCACAGCGTTGGGTTCCACCACTCAACACACAATGCCTCCAGAATTCAAAATTCTTGCGGCGGAGCGGAGTATCTTAACATTAGGTTCCCAGATTCCCTCTACCCCCCTACCCTTCCTTCCCCCTACCCCTACCTTTGTGCGGGGTACACCGTGAAAACACAAAATTATCGAGGGACCATTAACAACCACACTATAATAAACACAAATACTTTTTTTTATATTAAGCTTAGTTTCAGTTCAGCTATTCTTCCATTACGAAACAATTGATATAAAAGCTCACTAATTTTATATTTATTATCTTAATTATTCTAAAACAATAAACAAGATACAACAAAATTCTTGTGAAGTTTCACTTTGATTAATTGAAATGTTAATGGTATTTCACCTTGGACCAAGTCAAGCCGTTAATATTAATTATCTGTACGATTGCCAAATATTTTATAATTTAGACAGACAACGAAGGAATTTATAATTATTCAAGAAATTTGCGATAAAATGGATTTTTAAAAAATGTGCTTCTCTTCGAAGAATAATGATATCACTGTTAATAATAGCAGGAGTAGTGGGTAGAAGAAAAAACTCACATAGTCGTACTGTATATATGATTTTATTCATTTTTCAGCTTCATGCTATATCCTGTGGATAGCAGGGTAGGCAGAGAGAGCTTGGGAACACACCTAATGTAAACCTAGTGTTAAGACGTACCGTTCGTAAGTTTTTGCCCAATTTTAAAGATATTGTGTGTTGAGTGTCCCACTTTTAAAATAAAAGTACGTAACTTTTATTTTTGAACTGACTTTTTAAACACATACACAGGATACAATAAAAAATTAAATAAAATTATATTCCACAAAGTCCACATATTCAATTTAACTTCAACCATAACGAATAAAAGTTCCAAAGGTTCTGAAGCTTAAAGCGTTCGTGTGCTCCAAAGCGAATTGTTCCACAAGAAATATGAATCATCAATCAACATTTGAAAATTTGAAATGCTGTCAGCGATATTTTCAGAAGAGCCAATATATTCCAAAATATAATATAATTATATAAATAGTTACGGCTTTGTTATCTGTTACTCGCTGTACGATCGTCAATATAGGTACATATTATATACTTATTTCTATGTATAGAATATATTTATGTATATATGCTTGTAAACATATTAATATGTGTATATACGTATAATTCATTTTCTGTATTAAATACTATGCTTTGTAATATCGTTTACCACTTCCAATGGTAGGGTCAAAGATATTTATTTTAGAGATAAGCCGGTCATTGTAAACTAATATAATATATTAAGGAATTTATTATTATTTTTTAGCTTCTTAGTATCCTCATGGCACATGGCAGGCAGAGAGGACCAAATCCACAACCTGTCGCACTTACAGATATTGATAGATAGATAAGTGTATATGTATATAAATATACACTTAGTTATATGTTATGTATATGTATATATACACATAAATACATTCAGTTATACATCACCTTTGTCTCACTTTAATAATACTCAAAGTTTAATAAGTTCAAAGCTCGAGGCCGTAATAAAGTTTAACGCGCACAGTATTTTGACTTGAAAATAATATATTGTAGGAACTTTTTCACGGCATCCATTTGTTAATCTCGGCATCGCTTTCGAAATACGGCCGACGATATGTCACGGGGCTTTTTGTGTACTCGTGGCATGTCGGTGCTTTTTTTGTGTCACCTATTGTGTGCGTCGGCTTATAAACGATGGATGTAGCATCAATATGTGTTATTTTAACGGCGTTTGGTTGGAAGTTTCTTTTTAAGGTGTTAACCGTAGTAGAGCCTAGTGGTAAGACACTCCGTTTTATAATTCCGGTATTGAGCCGCCACTTGACATGTTCAATAACTTTGAATTTCGTAAATGTTTTTCGATAGACTAGACTAGGTAACTCTCCTAGACTAGATTCAATGGTTATATTTCTATCATTATTAATTCTTATTATAATTTGCTTTTCCTCTACTTTTTGACGACTTTCTTACAGTGGTGCAGGGTCACAACCGGATGACTGTAAGTGCGACAGGTTGTGGGTTCGATTCCCACTCGAGCAAATTAAATATTTTTGCTTGGCATAATTGGTCTGATATCAGGACAATGCACGGCGTTGAGTTCCACCACTGAACATGCAAGACCTCCAGAATTTGGATTAACCTGATAAGCTGTGTTTATCTCCCCTGCTGCTGCTAATTCAATCAAGTTTATTATGATGAATATGTATTTAGCTACCTATTTAGCATAAAATTTAAATATTCGCAAGCACAACACGGAAACAAGTAAACTTTGATTATAATTGTACAGGTTCAATATGTCGATGACTCCCGCAACAGCGTAATATGCAAATGGCAGAAGACTTTCGAACACTACAAATATAAACAGGTTTACGCCGAAATTAATGCAATATGCGACGTTGAAATTTACTATATTGCTTGATTTTTCGTGTTGTTTTTGACAGGGCTGTGATAAGTCTGACGAATATTATTTTCAGCTTCACGCTGTATCCCGCATGGCAGGCAGGGCAGGCAAAGGAAACCTCATGCTAAGACACTCCGCTACTTCCTTTCCGCCAAATTCTGGAATCATTGCGAGTTGAGTGGCGGAACTCATCGCCGCGCTTTGCGTTGACACCAGACCGAAGAAATGTAAATAATAAATATTTAATTCCCTCGAGGGGGAATCGAACCTACAACCTATCGCGCTAACAATCCTATGCGTGACCTCATATACCACGAGTGGCCACAACGTTATTTTTAAAAGAATATATTTTAAAAAAATTCTTTACTTAAGAAGTAAATAGCGCTAGTAATTAGACAAAAGATTGCGATGACTGAGGCTGGTTTATGTGCAACGCCAACAAAATTGGGCTTAAAGTGGTGAAAGGAATGTCTTAACATTATATTTCTCCAGCTTAGCTATATGTGGGGTTTAAGGTTCAGTAAAAATATAAGGTAAGAAGAAAATCCATATAAAGAAGAAGAAGAATCCGACTCCAGAAAGACGAAATAAGCCATTGCGCTTTACTAAACAGTAGTGTCTCTGGTCATTTCACTTGGGAGCAGTTAAACTAAGATAGACCATATAACTCTCTATATAAACTACCTTTATGGAAACCGTAGCTGAGTGCTTTATGTAACAAACAGTGTATTACCGACTACATTGTACTATACGATGGAACATTTTGTATTACCAGAGAAGGTAAATGAAAATAATTAATGTCCCCAAAATGGGAATCGAACTCAAAACTTGCTTGATTTAAAACTAGAAGGAATAGCTGACTACGTCTATGCCGTATATTCAAGCTGAAGGCGAATAAGTGCTATAAATATCGAACGATGATCAATCATACATTTAAGAGAATTACATTTGCTGTTTCGTACCCCAAAACGTCAACCTGATAGAGAAAGAATTCCATACAGCGTATAATAGTGCAATAAAATAAGAAAAAAATGGCCAAGTGCGAGTCGATTCTCGGACGAATATCTATAAAAACCCCCAAAAAGTAGTTTTTTGTATTGGAGCGCCTTTGATTATTTGTTTTATTCTGTTTTTTAGTAATTTTGCAACAGATATATAGTTTTAGAAAATTTCAACTGTCCAACCGTCACGGTTCATGAGATACAGCTTGACGATGGACAGGTAGACATCGGTTAGGTTCCATAATTCTGATTTTAAAAACAAATTCACCCAATAAACATAGCAATAACTAAGTATACTTGAGCTCGCACGCGCCTCTAATTTGATGATTCCTTTAACAAATATAAAAAAGTTGTTCACAATTATTTCTACAAAAATAATTCATAAAATGAAATGAATTCACATTCCATCTTGAACCAATATAGTATTAAGCATTAAATTAAATATTATATGCTCATATTAATTTAATATGAAATTTATATGGCTTTCAGGCGCACTCACAGACCTCGATTAGTTTGTAATTGAGGTTTAATCACACACTAAGTTTGCTTAATAGTCCTTAAAATATTTGACAAAAAATTATATTATTGTTTAATTAAAGTGATAGAATTCAACATCATTTTATTTCCAACTTATAACAGGTTTTAACACTTCAATAAAGTGTCGGGACATTGGGTGTTGAATTCCATGACCTATTTTTTTTATAGTGCAGAAGGAACCCATGGCTGTTGCGTTTATGCAGACGGCCCTTAACCTCACAGAACGAACACCATACAGAATACAATATCTAGTTTAAGTATAAACACCTAGTACTATAATAACAATAATACTTTTATTTTAATTTAAGAAAAATCTAGCTAGAATCTTTCAACAGACTAGACCGACTACTTGCTAATATTCTAATGACTTTAATTATGCATTTTTAATTTTTTGGGGAACAGAGTATCTTAACACTAGGTCCCTTCTGCTGTGTGCGGGAAGCTGTTTTTTTACGATATTACATTCAAAATATTTTCTTAAATGTGACAGTCCTTGAGTAGAATTAGTGTGTAAAGACACAAACAGAGTTGTTTTAAAGTTAGTCGGTTAAATTTTAAAATGAGATATTTTCGTATCTTACCAAAGTAATGGTGCATCTAAAGTATAAAGTCTCAGTAAAAAGGTTTACGCTGACACAACTAATAGAAGCTTGCAATGTATTCACTTTAAATTACGATAAGTGCATGTTAGCGTCGATGTGCGGTACGATGATATTTTGTAAAAACAAACCAAGATGTCTCTGTATATCTGTACTTAATATATCATAATATCAAAAGAATCCATGTACATCGCCGCGTGAAATTCTTACTTATGAAACTTGTTATTTCAAAATATATATTTATATACATGGTAATTAAAATATATGTGAAAAACAAAAGGAATAAATGTACTAGCTTCACGCTGTATTCTGCACACAGCAGGGTAGGCAGAGGGAACCTAATGCTCCCAATAGTGTTAAGTGGCGGAACTCAACACCGCGCTTTACCTCCCCACCAGATCGAAGAAACAAAACAAAACAAAAAAAAAGGTTTACAAAAGCATTTCATTTCCACGAATGGGGATCGAACCCACAGGCAGTCGCAGTAACAGTCACATTTTGTGCCCTTGCATCACGACAGGCCTCAAATAAAAATAAAATACTAATTATTTAGAATTAATACAAAATCGTAAATAAATATTTACAATAATGGAAAGCGACCCCTCGTACCTTAAGCCGCATTGTTAACAAAGTTGCGGTACTCATATCAATTTACCAGCAACTTTTAACTGGCCAGATGCGACGCGACGCCTGAGAATGAATGTGATTTGCCATCGAATTAATATGGAAGGAAAGGTTTTTGGACTTTTTTTTCTGTGTAATTTGTTTTTGAGTACGGCTTATTTTTAATAATAGACTATGATTAAGTTTATTGTTTGTTTCTTTTTATTATTTAAAAATGTATTCTGGATATAAGAGGGAACCTGGAACGTACTATTAAGACGCTCCGTTAAAATTCTAATTTTCATATTAAAATGAATTATTATTTCTTAATATTTTCATTTGTACACTGTGCTATCAAGACAAAAGCTCGGCGTTGAATTCCGCCATGTACTCAACGCGCAACGCCTCCAGAATTACGCGGAAGGTGGGGAACAGAGCTTTTTGCAAATAATAGACTAATTTAAAGTTCTACTAAACAAAGTACTTATTTAGTCGGACTAATTAAAAACATATAATCAAGGCAACCAGCAAGTATTTGTTTTGATACCAGATAGGGTCTAACGATTTCGCTCGGTGAAAGGTTTCGCATACGCTGCGTGATACCTCACACTCCTCACACTCTCGATAGCCACTTAAAAAAGGTCGTTTTAAATTGCCTTTGGGTGAAAGTTATTATGAAGGAGTGTGGCATTAAGTAAGCTAATGTAGTGAGTTTGTTAATTTCATTTGTCGTTACATTCTGAAACTTGTTATCTTTATGTGAGATTAATCGGTTATAGTAGATAGTCTTGTATGTTTGTTTATATCTGTACACTGTAAGGTAACCTGGAGACCACGCGTTACGATACTCTATTTCCAATAGTTCACTTCCATTTCACACTTTCTATCGAATTCTGGAGGTAAGGCGTGCTTAATGTCTCAAGTGGGATCGAACCACATACCTGTGGCATTGATACTCGCACGCGTTCGACCCTGCGCCACGGCTGACATCAAACCTTTGACTTTGACGTCTATTATATTTAATTATTAAATGATACGATAATTTTACCACATTTTACCTTTATTTATAGATAACTCAAGCAATCATCAAACCCAATACCTATCAGGAAACATAATTCAATAGTCGATGCTCACAAGAGTTCAAGTGCTCTGGTCAATAGAAATCAAATTTAAACCGTAACAATAATAGGATTAAGTGGCAAGGGTGAGAGTGGAAAAACAATAAAGCACTATTAAGCCCCTTGGCAGGATAAAAAGGCCGTTTTGATGAAAGGGACTCGATGCCGAAGCCATACTCGATACGTAATGCTTTAATACAAAACATATTCAGATCATTTTCCTATATCAATTAGTGGGATAAGTATTACTAGATAACTAGATATAACGTCCACTTTTTGAAAATTTATAATTTTAATACAATAGTATAAATTGAGGGAATCTATAATTAGGACGTTTCGTTACTAAATATCCGCTTAATTTTCGACATATTGTGTATGGAGTGACGGAGCTCAACGTCGCACTTTATTTTATTTATTACTAGAGCGAAGAAATGAAAATAATACAGTCCTTCCAAAGGGAAAGGAATCCACAATTTTGTCGACTCACCGTGTCGCTGTCACCTTAAAAATACTATATTATATTATATAAACATAACTATTATATAAACATAAGAAACAGTTTGTACTGAGTTGCTTAACTCAACGCCATGCACCCACTGAGCTAACAAAAACTAATCATCTCATTGAAAAAAAAATAAATGAATTCTAAAAATAATAATAAAAAAAACAATCCAAGCGAATATAATCGTACAAGCACCGTCTCAGATAATTAATCTTTTGTAGGAACTTCCATTCTGTCTGCGACATAATCTAGTATCTTGAGGAACGCTATCTCTCACTTCCCTTGTAATGTACGCGTCAAGGGTGGCTTCTGAGACAATAATGGGTAAACAATGCCCACGCTTTATAATTATTTTTTTTATATTATAATAAGATTTTTTTCTTTTTAATTAGTTTTTTTTTTAAGATTTTAAGTGGATTTTTTATTCTCTTTTTAAGAAATATTGTTCGCTTTATAATTTTTTACCGAAACAAGTGAGTGTAGGTATAACAGAAGCTTGGATACTGTATCAATGTCTGGAATTACTAGTTGAGATGCCGTTTTAATAATATATAAATGAAAACGGCAACTCAAGATCGATCTCAGAGTTGAGTACTATTTATAAAAACGGATCTGAGCTATTATACGCTGATATAATAATAACAATGATAAGTCAGTCGTGGCGCAGGGGCAAAGTGTGTGATACTTACGTAAGCGCGACAGGTTGTGGACTCGATTCCCAATAGGGAAAATGAAATATTTAACATTTTTCATTACATCGTTTCGACATCGAGGCAAAAATAAATATTTTTCTTTCCCAACTGTGAAATAACAGTTTAAAAATATAAGAATACAAAATATAATTTACTATATGTTTATTTTTAACATATAATATGCTAACACCTCCCTAAATGTCTTACATAGTCGTAACGTCCCAATAACCGCTCAAGACGTTAGTTTAATTGTAAACCCATTGTCTCACAGTACTGATTGTGACATTGTTCGGTCTACAGTGTACCTTCGAACCTCTTGTTATGGTATTCGCTGTCAGTTCTCGTTATCCGTTGAAATACTATTGAAATGTCTATTAAATATGAACGTTAGAGAATGGTTATCTTCGAAACGACTGGTTTGTATTTGAATAAAATGATTTTTCACGCTGTATTACACACATAGTAGTAGGAAAGGCATAGAGAATATGGGAACATTATGTTAAGATACTCCGTTCGCATTAAGACCCTTCCGTTTCCTACTTTCCGCCGAATCCCGGGGGCGTTGCGTGTTGGGTGCCGGAACTCAAAGCCGCGCTTTGCCTTGTCGCTCTGGTAGAGAGAATGGCGGCCGAACTCACAACCAGTCGCTTTTACATTCGCTAGTTTATGTTTCTGCGCTCACGACTCGTGGGTTCGATCCCCACTTGAGGAAATGAAATATTAATTCGATGCAAAGAGTTGCGTTGTATTCCGCCACTCAATACATAATGCGTGTAGATTTCGGCGGAAAGTGGGTAACGGAGTGTCTTAACACTACGTTTCCTCTGCCTACCCTGCCATTTGTGGGATACAGCGTGAAGTTGATTTTAACATCATTTTGTTATTCCCAAACGGCAAAAGCTCAAATGAAAACAAACAATCTATTACAAAAACGATATCTTGAATAGTTCATTCTATACGAGATTTTTTCTTCCGCAATAAGTGTCACTTTTAAAGTCCTATTTTTTTCTTTTTATAAGGAAATAGTGTCCAAAAGTAATAAGGGATGGAATGTGAGAAGATTCGGAAGCAATTTTACGAGACGTTTAATGGTAAATGGGTTTAATCTTTGCTATGTTATTCGAGATTTTTTGTGTGTAAATATATATACACAAAAAAATCTAGATATACTTATATATATATATATACAAAACTCTTACGACACTAAGTGACAGACAGACAGAACACAGCCAGAACTATACGGATAGTTTTGTATTTAGTATTAAATTCGCCGCGTATTATGTTATTTACTTTAACGCTATATCCCATACATAGCAAGCTAGATAGAGGGAACCTGAAACTGAACCTGTGGTGGAACTCAACGCCGCTCTTTGTCTTGTTACCAGAACATGTATACATATATCGTATTCATTAATTATAATACAATTTAAATTAAGGAGAGGTAATTAAATAAAACAAATACTCAATTAGGTACTAAAACATTAAAATATTTAACGTACTCGTATAATAGATTGTTACTGTGCTCGAAAATAACAGCTTTGAAATTAACCCGACATTTAATTAATATTTTAAAGATTAATCTTACTTTGAATGAACCTGAGAGTTACATAAATATTATTTAGATTTAAATTTAAGAGCTTTTTACATTATAGACGTAGGACTAATTGACGTACGACATCTAACTGCAAGCACGGCGGTTTTGAGCTCGATTCCCGCTCGGGATGACTGCGGCTGCGATAGAAAACCGTAAGAGTAAAAAACGTGAGTCCATCGTGGCGCAGCGGATCAAGGGTGTGACTGTCACACGACGGTCTTGGGTTCGATTCCCATTCGAGGAAGTGAAATATTTATTTACGTTTATATTTCCATTTTTTCGCTCTGTTGACGAGGCAAAGCGCAGCGTTGAGATCTACCGCTCCACTCGCAATGCCTCTAGTATTCAGCAGAAAGTGGCGAATGGAGTGTCTTAACACTAGGTTCCCTCTGCCTACATTATTACAATTACAGCGTGATAAGTTGATTTAATTTAATTTTTTTAAAGTATATATATTTCTCTAGCTTTATGATTATTTTCTATCCCAAAACTTTGGTTGAACTGGTCAGTAAATATTACTACTTCTACTATAAACTCTAGTGTTAATTATAGGTTATGACAATAAATTATGTTATAGATACAAGTAGTCTTATAGTTTGCACCTACACCTCACACTTTTATTTCAAATATAATAAATATATATAATAAATTTAATGAATAAAAAAAAAACAAAACAGTCTATTTGCCGGTTTAAATAGCATGAGTCCATTTATAGGTAGGAAAATTTAAAAAAAAATCTATGCTCTATGGAACATGCAATGTGGAGTTCGCTTTTTTACAGACGAGCGCAGCGAGATATGGAATTGAGGCAATTACTTAACAGTAAAGACTTAGGATGACCACACAAGGTTTTAAACTTTTCAGCTAAAAAAGTGAATCAATGAACAGTTTTATCTTAAGTTCTGAATTGTTATATGTTTAGAAAACATAAACGTAGCCGACTTTAAACCCGTCCAATGTACTCTTATAAAATAATTTTATTATTTTTCTTAAGTGGAAATTACCGTAAAAAAGAGACTGTGGGTGATAGCTTTTGACTGTTAACTCTATAGTTGTAGGTTTAATTTCCATTCGAGGAATATATAATCATTAAAATTATATTAATTTTCCCGCTCCGATAGAAGCGTGGCGTCGAATTCCGCAAATCGACACGTAATGTCTCAAATTTAGAACCCTCTTCAAAAATTTCTTTATATCTTAATATCAATTTCACGTATAGAAATAATATCATCTTTCATAATTGTATATATTTTCATAACATTATTATTAGAGCCAAGAAAATAATATTATATAAAGTAAATTTTCATATTTCCCATTTAATGGCCACTCTAGCATCACGTTACAAATTAATCCAGATTGTAGGAACTTTCCTGATATTTATTAAGAGTAGTTTATTTCTTGTAGACTGTCTGCTTGGTTGTATTTAGGATATTGCTATGAATATTTCGTTCATATTTATAAATTATTACTTATAATTTTATGAGTGACATAAATTTTAGTACTTCAGGGGATATCTGTGAAATTGAGAACATTTATAATGTTGAATACATCAAATCTTAAAAACGAAAATATTTTTAATAAAAGAAGCAGAAATCAAACCTACAACTGCTAGACATTTCATTAACTACAAGACAATATACATTCCAATATATTTATCTCTAAAAATAATTATTAAGTCATCATGGAGCAGCGGCACAGAGTCTGATCTTAGTCGCAACGGTAGTGGGTTCAATTTTGACTCATGAAATCATTCTCACAAAAAGTTATTTCTTATCCTGACATTAGTAACAAGATAAGGCACAGCGTTAAGGACTGTCACTGAATACGCAAGGATCAAAAATTGACCAGAAAATTGGTAACAGGTTCTCTTAACACTCCCTTTTTTTTCTACCCTCTGCCTTTGCTATAAACGAGATTCAGCGCACACCTAAAAAAAATAACACTTGATTAAATATCAAACACTTTTCCACTAATAAAAATAAACCCCCTCCCCAATATAACACCTCTAATCAATGTATTAGAGGGTGTTATTCTCATAGTTGACGATAATTGCTTTAAAGCGGGAAACCGATAAATTTTGAGAACCTTAGCATAAATCAGTTTCAGGCATGCGAGTTTTAAATACGTCGCCCGCATTGCGGCCTCGTTGAACGCCGGTTCTCTACTGAATATTGCGTTTATATCTTATAATATGATGATATTATAGTATTTAGAATTTAGAGGTTGTCGTGATGCAGGCGCTCAAGAGTGCGATTGTAAACGCGTCAGGCTGTAGTTTCGCTTTCCACTCGAGAAAATGAAAACCCACCAAAAACATCCTGTAAAGAACAGCCATGTCTGGAAGATGACTGTTACGCTGTAAAAAGTAATGAAATATCTAAGTAAAGCTAAGTCAATTTAAAGGTACCATGCTATAAGCACAAAACAGCGTGAAACCGCGTATATTCTCTTATCCCATCATTCCCATAGATATTTCAGGTTATTCATAACGAATTACGGCGTTCTACGCCACGTACTAACGTGCGTTGTCTATTAGTTACGTAGTAACGAAATTTTTAATATACACATCTACATAAATTTTCATAAAACAAAAAAAAACAGCAATTTCATTAAACAGTCCTAAGATAAAAATATTTTTCGCATCCACTGGAAGCGTCACTTTCCCGTATAGCATATACCCGGCACATTCCGGACTTTACTCGATTAGACATAAAAGCTATAATAGATTTAGATATATATAAATCGTGATTCTCCCCTACGTTTACATCATGCGTACTGCACACCGCCGGTGGACAAGAGCCTTACAAACTGCATTACAATAGAGCCATTGTTTTTTGTAAGTTAGCTTTAGTGAATTTAAAATGAGTATTTATAAAATGCTATTGAAAATGTTGGAAATGTTGGTAGAAGAGAATTGTTTTGTTCGCTTGTTGATCATTTAATTGGAACTTAAAGTTAAATTGAGTTAGGTTTCGTATTTAGGGTTCCGTGCATCAAAATAAAAAAGGAACACTTATGGGACCACTGTAGTCCTGTAGACATTGTAGTCCTGTCTGTCAAGAACATTTATCTCAAGTTCACGTTTAGGTATCAAACTCAAATTAATATCGATTACACAGGTCTGTGATCCCTTGGAGAACAGAAAAAAAGCCAGCTCTTCTTCTATCATATATGCATCGTTTTTGCTGCATTTAGTATGGAATTTGCCACGTAATCAAATCCTATAGGTGTTTCCTGGGAATCTACAGTTATGAAATTCGGCGCAAAATTTAAAAAGTTCCTGAATTTAGTACGGAACCGTCAGTATGAGAGTCCAACCAATAAAAAAAAACATAAATATAATTCTTTCTAATTATACTCTTTTCAATATAAGTATTCTATTGTAAAATAATTTGACTGGCAACACAAGTGTCCAATTCCCATAAAACTTCATTTAGATTATCGAAGCAAATCGATACAATGTTTATTACTTCTCTCTCATGCATAAAACAGTGGGTCAGAAAACTAATAAGAGTTAGCCGGCACCTTGACAGGGAGAGAGATGTTATGACAAATGGTTCAACCCTTATCAGCTAGGATAAAAATATTGAAAGCTAAAATATATGAAATATTTCTTAAGATTCACGGCGTATTCTCCACACAGAGAGGAAGGCAGAGGGAACCTAGTTTTCACTCCAGTCCTCGTTTCTGAAAATTCTGGAATTATTGACTGTAAGTGGGACAAGTTGTAAGTTCGACTCACTCTCAAGCAACCGACATGTTTAATATTTTCATTTCTTCGCTCTGGTGTTGAGGCAAAGCGCGGTGTTGTTTTCCGCCACTTAACACACAATTGCTTAAGAATTCAGCGAAAAGTGGAGAATGGAACTGTCTTATCACTAGGTACCATGGATCACCCAAACCTGCTATGTGCGGGATACAGTGTCAAGTAAAAAAAACAAAAACTACCATTCCGTATATATATAAAAGATTATACCAACATCAGCTGTTGAAAGAATGTAATCCTAAATCTAGTTTAAATATTCACCACGTTAGAAGTTCACGATAAAATATACGAAACTCAACAATTCTATTTCACGTCCAAAGTTAGCACATATTAAATTTTGAATAATTCAACGTTTTCCTACAGTAGTATCTGAATAGATCATAAATCATAGTATCGAAATGTCCCCCATTGCGCCGACGATCTCTATTTTGTTCTATTTCATCTACGTCGAGTGGTACAACTTTATGTATCTACATACATTTTATATTAATACGTTCATTCCTATATGAATAATATTTTGGTCTGGAAATAATTTAAGCTGCATATTATTTTAATTCAACTCTCATATAAAATATGAATAAATATGTAAATATTAGTAAAAACACAGAGGCCGTCGTGGCGCAGTGGCACAAGGGTGCCGCCTGTAAGTGCGACGGTTGTGCGTTCGATTCCCACTCGAGGAAGTGAAATATTTCTTTACGTTTATATTTCCATTTTTCTTCGCTCTGGTGTCGAGGCAAAGCGCGGCGTTGAGTTCTGCCACTCAACACGCAATGCCTCCAGAATTCGGCAGAAAGTGGGGAACAGAGTGTCTTAAGATCATCGAGATTCCCTCTGCCTACCCTGTTGTGTGCGGGATACAGCGTGAAGCTAAATTAATAGTAAATTATTCATTAACTTGGTGTAGAAAACTATGTTTTCTTTTTAATTTTTTTTTTAAATTGTATATTATTTCGTTCAATAAAACATCTAAACACTGAAGCCATATCCTATAAATGCATCACTCTCACGCCAGATCACTAAAAAACTTATATACAAAATTTTATATAATTCAATGAATAATCTCTTACTAATTTAAGAGGAAAATTTCGAGCGGTCACTTAAAGAATATGCTTTTGTCTCTGGCGATTTGCTTTATTTTTCTAATTAAAAATAATTTCGCAGCATTCACAATGGCCCCAGTACGTCTGTGTGCATCCAGCGTGAAACCAGGGAGTAGAGATAAGAGGACTTACCCATTAACTGATATTTAATAGGAAGAAGTCTTGTTTGGATTCTGTATACGCTGGGTAGATAGATACTCGTAGTTATCTTTGTTACGGTTTTGTGAGTGAAATAGAATGTATAGTTTGATTGTAAGCGCGAAAGTTATGGATAACAAGACAAAGTTTAAATATATACAGATTTTCTACTTATAATTATCATTATATTATATATATATATTTTTTTTTAAGTAATTCACTTGTGTAATTCACTTGAAGTAACCACTTCGGTATTTTAAGGACTTCACAAAATAACTAACCCAACTTAGTACCGTAATATTTTTTTAAATAGAAAAATACCTATATTATAAATATTATTTATATTCACGATAGGTAGAAAAGAATCCACTAACACTAAATTCAGTCAGCCATGTCCCAACTGTGACACAGTTTTGTCTTTACGTAAATTAGTTATATTATTTAAAACAAGAGGACGTTTATTTCTATAGACTAAAAAGATGTAACTTTTCTGCATAAAATTATACACATGTTAATAAATTACAGTTTTTTTATAAATATAAAGATAATAATACTTAATAACAATATTTTATTTTAGGCTGTTGAGTCTTAACACTATGTTAGCTCAAAACATAAAATCTTTCTACATATTTTTTAAGCAATATTTAAATAATAATTTAAATAATAAATAATAAAAATCCATTTCCCCACCAACAAGTATTTCTTCAATATTACCCAACTTAATCTACCGTAATCCACATCTAACCGTTGTATTTAGAAAAAAAGTAGAAGTAAAAGTAAACCGAAAAGACCCGAAAAGGCTGTACTTGCTGTGGTCGTTCATTAACAGAACAAAGCGCTCCTGGGACAGTCGGCTCTGACGCAACAAAACTCATTTCTCTAGATTACTAAATAAATGTATGTAAGTACGTACGTATGTATGCATGTAGACGCCTGTACCAGCGCCCGTTGTAAGAGACGACGGTTGTAATTATTACATGTTTTGTATGAATTATTTAAAATTTTAAGATATAGCGTTGATTTTAAGAGAAATATTTATTCATTCATTCATTCATTCAATATTCATTATCTAAGAATAATTTATAGGTAAAAAACTTACTATTTTTATTACTTTTAGTCACCTATATCCCGTGTATAGTAAGATATATATAGAAAATCTAGTGTCAAAACATTCAGTTCTCCGCTTTCCACTTGAATTCAAGACATTGCATTTTTAATGGTGGAAGCCACATATATGACTAGTACTGATACTTTACTGCGCAAGCATATTGGTGACACAATATTTTACTCTCCTCCCATCACCAAAACTTATCATATTAGGGACCAGAACTAAAACTCTCACCATATCGGAGAGATTTTAATCACTGTAATGTAAAAGTCTCCTGAAAGAAAATCCAATCAATTATTATATTATTTCTACTACAGATATATAAGGATGTATAAAACATAACAGCTATCTCTCAGCCTACAACTAACCGAGCCTAGTTCACCGCGCATAATTCAAAACGCATTTGCACTGCAATGCAGTCAGTAAATACACCTTTCGAGAATTTCTTTAATTTGGTTATTATTCTGCCTTAAGTTATTGACTTAAATATATCAAAATATTCTTTTTACAGTTTTATTAGTTATTTATTAAACTGACTAAACTACTCAGAAGATTGATTGTCTTTTAATTATTTTCATTTCTCTGATCGTAATGTCTCTAAAATTGGGTGAACAGAGGGCAACGAAGCCTTAAGGTGAATCTAGATTTATAAATAAATCAAAGAAAAGACATATGTATTAAAGATATTTATATACACTTATATTGATTTATATTATATTATACTCAGTTGGCTTATACCATAATATATCAAGCCTGATGTTAAATATTTGTGCGGTCCAATAGTCTACATACGGTTGCCCAGTAGAAGTTATCTATTCAGTCAAAATTGGAAGACCATCAAATTATATGAGTTAAGAATTATGAATCTTAATAATTTAGTTGATAAATAATTGAAAATTATTTAGAACGTGTAATTCAGTACATGTTGAAATTAAAGTATAGGAAATCAAAATAATTAATATAACTTCTTTACAGTTCAACGGATTCAGACTGTCCATCAACTGCCAATATCCACATCGACAGCAGCAGACTTAAACAAAAACCTAACAATTTAAATCCAAGATTTAGAAAAAAGCGACCAAGTGCGAGTGGAATTTGCTCAGGGTTCCGTATCCGTTACACGACTATAGGTTGCCGTTAATCTATAACCGTGAAATTTACACGGGCTTATGTTACCGTACCTTTAAATTACCAATTTTTGAAATAAATCCTGTTTTGCAATGATGTTTCTCATTCCTTGTCATTTTTTTTTTATTCTAAAATAACAAGAAGTGCTCTATAGGTTTTGAATAAGGGGTAAATTTTATAATATACAATTTTTTTATACGCCTAAAACGAAATATAAATACTCGTATCTTTTACATATTGTGTTGTGCCTCAATGATCTTGAAACCTTACGTTGACAGAGGTAAAGAAAAACGGAGAGACAGAGGAAACGACGGACGGGAATGTGATCTTATAATGATTTCGTTTTTTTATTTTGAGGTGCGGTACCCCAAAAAGACGGAAAGTTTTTCGTTCAAGTTTCAAATGCTCCACATTTTATGTTCGCATTACTGTGAAACCTTTTGGCTACTACGTTCGGGAGACTCCTGCGTACTTTTATAGGGAACTATAAAATTCCCAATTTTGAGGGAGGCTGCTTTCTTTAATACTCCGCTTGTTAAGTTCAACCTGATAATGCTCTGTCAGTTCGGAACTTAAAACGTAAATCATGTGACGTGTGGAACGTAAAACATTGTAATGGTTGATAATTTTGAATGAAATTTTACTTTGTAATTGTTTTTAATATGCTTTTTAATATATGATCTATAAAAAAGGAGAAGTTCTCACTGACTGACGCACGCACAGCCGCAACCGCTGATGGTAGAAATATTACATTTGTACAGATGTTTATTTTAATAATATGAACATCCATTAAGAAGGGATTTACTATTAACTTTTAACCCAGAAACGGTTAACATGGGGGTTGAAAGTTTGTATGGGAAAATCTTTAAGTAGACACAGATATTCTTATAGTTCAAGCAGGCCAAGCCACACGGGTCCGCTAGTACATAAATACTATTAAAATAGGCTAGAATATTTAGTGCTAAGTCTCTCCTCCTCCTTCTCGCCTATATTGATAACTGCTATAGGTTGTATATACCTATTACCTATTAATGTGTTTTTTTATAAACATACAACATAGATCTGTTTTGTATCTCAAAATTATCATACCTTAAGCAGCTTATGGTTATATATTCGAAAAAAGCAGTTTCACCTTTCTCACTCTCAACTACGTAGTCAGAAAAAACTTAGTGTAAAGACACTACGCACTCAACATTAACAAAACAACATTACAAAATTAACGGAAATGAAAGAGAAGCTCAACGTCACGCTCTATCTTGCCACGGGAAAAGAATGAAAATAATTATTTCCACAAGTGAAAATCGAACCTCATCATTGCCTCGAAATCTTATTAATCAGTAGGGATGTACTGCAGTATTTTAAATGTAAGCATTAAAAAGATTATTTTTTCCAGCTCCATGATAGGCTAGGTTGAGAAAATTCTTGAGGTGTCATGTGTGTTGAGTGATGGAACTCAACAACAGAAATGAAAATATAAAAAAAATACTGACAAATTTAATTTAACGCAATATTCATTCAAAAGACTTTCAATATTGTCAGCTATATATAATGTATATAGTGTAGGATGCAGTACAGGGTAGAGGCGTCCCACAAATATAAACTACGGCAAAATCTATGGTAATACCCCATTACGTAGTTGGCGCCATCTACAATTGTCGGCCACGCACTATACATCTAGAAGTGATGAATGAACCAACGCGCGTGCGTACTCAGATCGATCCGTAGTAACCTATGTAAATAGTATACTCGTATATGAAGAAAAAATACGAAAATAAATGTATTTATTATATTATATTATAATGAATTTAAATTATTTTATAATTTTTCACTAGAATAAGATGAATAATTAAAGTTAGTGTTTCTTGTTTATATTTCATTTTTTTGTGTATAATTAAATTTGTTTTTCATGATACAACTACTGTTTTATATGTTAATTGGTATCGGTGTAAAATGGTAACATTGGTACATTGAAATTCGAACTCTATTGTAAAGTAATAGAGATAACTTGTGCTTGACTAGTATCGCTTTATGGTACAGTAAAATTGAGAGAGGAGTTTGCGCAGTAGAATATAGTGTGATGCGATTTCCCGCCAGTAGCGGCGCCACTGTCGCTTAAGATCGACGGGCGTTTTGAGATTTTTTCCTTAAAAACACATAAAAATCATTCAATTTATAACTTAAAACTAATAAAATTAACCAAGAGATGTGCCTAAAAGTTATTTTTACGATTTTTTCTAGTTAAAATAAGGTAGAATCGAGTGTTTGTTATCATGGAGGGTGTTTTTGTAAGTTTTTTATTTATTTTCGGCATATGTCTCGGTAATCCCGACGCTAAGAGGCTGTATGATGACCTTCTAAGTAACTACAACAGGCTGATAAGACCTGTTGATAAAAACAACAACACCGTTCTAGTGAAGCTGGGCTTGAGACTATCTCAACTAATCGATCTGGTAAGTTGCATTATACTGTATAAAGTAAGGATAGCTGTAGTTAATAATTTTATAAATTATATAAATAAATCAGCTTCACGCTGTATCCCGTACACAGCAGAGTAGGCAGAGGGAACCTAGTGTTAAGAGACACCGTTCCCCACTTTCCGCCGAATTTTGAAGGCATTGCGTGTTGAGTGTTGGAACTCAACCCGCTCTTTGCCTCGACACCAGAGCGATTAAATGAAAATATAAATGTAAATAAATATTTAATTTCCTCGAGTGGGGATCGAACCCACAACTGTGGCGTTACAGTCACACTCTTGTGCCGCTCCTTGTTTTTCTTATGATATATATTGTTATTTTCTTGCGTTATCATTGTACTGTTTAATTAATAAAGTAATTTCAAATACATAAGTACTAATAATAATAGCATCTTAAATATTTCAAAAGATAAGTTTATTTATTCATAGTAAAAATAAAAATACAAAAAAGTATATGATTTTTTACCTAATATATATAAAAGTTATTTAATAAATATTCGCGAAAATAAATAAATGAAGAGGCAGGGAGAGGAAAAGGAAGTCATTACAAAATACAAATCTCTTTGTTGGTGGAAATTTAAACCTGTTTTACATAAATGGAGTCCGTACCGCCTGAGCATTACCCGCTCATTTCTCTTTCACCATAGATCTTAATACACTCCATGTCTGACAAGACCAGTGAATTTTATCTAAGTGGCCTAGAATATGTATCGAACCTACGACCATCGCACTAATTTGCAAATTCTATACAGCTACAGTGCTACTATGACATTGATAACACAAGTTATTATTGCCTCTTGGAATATATTTTGACATTTGACTTTAATATGGGAAGCGGTCGTGACTTTTGCTGACGTTTGGTTAATTAAACACGAATAACTTGATGTACACTGACAGCTCGGGTGAACTGTCCAAAACTAAAGTAATTTCCTTGATATTTAATGGGTATAAATTGCATGTAAAAACAGAATTTTTGTATAGAGTTCTTTTTCTATCGTCCTGTCTGGAGACACTAGTAGTAGTTGTTTTGACTAACAGAACTTAGCGCTGATGAAATTATATCGAAACCTAGCCAGCAAGGGCAAGTAACTAAGTGTAAAGGCACCCTGTTTACAACGCAGCGCACAATTTTCGAGACATTGCCTGTGGGCTGGCTGAACTCAACGCCGTGCTTTGTCTACGAGAGCGGGGACGTAGAGGCGCAGTGGCACATGCATGTGACTGTAATCGCAAGTCTCAAATATTCGGCAAAAAATGAGGAACGCAGTGTCCTAGTACCAGGTTCCCTCTGCCTACCCTGCTATATGCAGGATTCAGCGTAAGAGAATTTAACGGTATCTTCATGATTAAGTGTATGAAAATACATGAAAACTAGTAAATATAAACTTTTTCTCTTTACTATTATAGATCGATGCAATATACGCAAATTTCTTAGTGATAAATAAATAAAGTTATATTTATATTAAAATTATGAAAATATGAGATTGACACAAAATAGACATAAAATATGAAAATTAGTAAAACACCCAGATTTATGGTACGAGTACTATGAAAATAGGATAAAAGGGGTCGCAGTATTAACATTTAAATTACGTTATAACTTGCCAGTGGTGTGGACGCCCCGCGTAACTCCTCAACAGTCAGGTGACTTGTGGAATGTTAACTACGGGTACAAAGACGAGATGCTTGTATACTTTCAGTACCTATGTGCCATGAATATTAAACAGGTTATGTAATATGAGCTTCGACGTATCTAAGCTCTAGTATTATATAAATTTCTAAAAAAAATATATGAAAATCAGAATATTATTAACATATATTAATAATATTCTAATTTTCATATATATTTTTTAGCTTCACGCTGTATCCCGCTCATACGAAATGGGCGACATCAACGCTTTGCCTCAACATCAGAGATAAAACATTCAATATTACATTTCCTAGAGTCGGAATCGAACACACAACCGTCACATTTACCGTCACATGCTTGTGCCACTGCGCCACGACCAGCCCCCACTAGTAATATTCGAATTTTCATAATGTGAGTCTCGTTTTTACAATATATGAGGTTTTTTATTGATTTATTCAAACGCCTGAAGAAGTCTCAAGAAGTTAGCAGAAAATGGGGGACGGAAGTATCATAGTGTCTTAACATTAGGTTCCCTTTGCCTAACTCTTAAATGATGCTTCAATCGCAAATAGAAGCTACTACGTACCCCATAATAATGCTATTACAATTTACTCTTACAGCAACTAAATACAAAGTAAATTCGACAAAATTTTCTCTATTATCATACAAACTTCACTCAGCTGCTAAGGGCCGTAATTGAAATGGGATGGACGCTCACGATCCCCAGACTCTAAATTGTTGCATTTCTAAGCCTTTCCACGTCATTAGAAATTCTACTTAGTTCTACAACGAGAGCATACTGATTGTTAAATTAATTTCTTATTTAGTCAAAAAGGAAAAGAATTAAGTAAATTAATTACGTTTGACTATGTGCAACTGTAAACGCGATCGGTTGTGGGTTCGATTTGCTTTTACGATTCGCTACGTCGCTGCGTCACTAGGCTACGACGAAATTCTAAAACACGTACATTAAATTCTTGGTACATAATATTTTGTAAATAATATTTTGAAAATATTGGAAATAAAAATATGATTGTCTAAGATTTGAAATATATACAATAGTTCTGGATTAGAGGCCAGTTGTGGTTAAAGAGTACAAAGTGGGACATTAAACGCGACTAGTAGTGGGTTCGATCCTCGGCGATGAATTGCAATAATTGTTTAAATTTATATTTACATTTCTTCACCCAGGTGTAGATGAGACACAGCGCAGTGTTGAGTTCTGCTATTCAACACGCAATGCCTAATTTAGCAGAAAATAGGGAACGGAGTATACCTAACACTAGGTTCCCTGTCCCTACCCTGCTGTGGGAGTCTGTGTGAAGAAAAATAGCAAAAAACATAAAAAAATAAATCGTATAAATAGTAATCAAAGTAATCGTATGTAACTATTTAAATGACAACATACATAAAAATATTTCATTTCCACTAAAATAACTTTTACTTCCGCCTTTATCGCTGATACATGTTGATGTAGCTCGAGGGTTTCTTGGCAAATTCTCAAAATTCTACCAATCGATTGCCTTAACCAGCTATGTAGGGAAGCTAAGTTGAGATAGCTTATTTTGCTCGCTGTCCGCAACTTCTTCTATATTAGATAACGGGTTAGTATATAGAATGTATTTTTACGTTTGTAGATTTCTAAAATGTTAGGTAAATAGTTAGGTAAGTTATATAAGGTAATATTAGGTATTTTTTTTTTTTATGGAAAAGGACAAGGCAAACGAGCGCACGGGTCACCTGATGGTAAGTGATCACCGCCGCCCACGACCCCGAAATTATATTAATAATTAATTATATTAGGTAAATAGTTAATTAGGTAAATTAATAACTTTTAATTATATATTGTATATACACATAAAACAACTTCAATTCTTTTAGCTTCATGCTGTATCCCGCACATAACGGGGAAGGAGAGGAAATGGGAGCCTAGTGTTAAAACTCTCCGTTTCCATTAAGCATTTACGAGAATTATGATAATTGGTAATGGTAACAGTCGCATATTTGTGCGTCTACGCCACGATGACCTCCTATCATTATTTTGCTTAAACAGATATAAGGAATCGAATCTATAGCTTTCTCCTCAACAATCAAAACCATTAACTACCTACTTGGACAACAGCAGTAATACATATAGAACGTGTATATTCAAAGGTTACCTTATAAATTAACTGAACCCATGAAGGTCCATAACGATAGTCTAGTTAACACCTTGACAAGTAATTAATGTATGTAAATTTATTAGCTTCACTCCGTATTCCGCACACAGTAAACAGAGGAAACCTAGTGTTAAGACACTCCGTTCCCCACTATCTGCCAAATGTTGGAGGCATTGTATATTGTGTGGCGGAACTCAATGACGTGCCGCATTTTAAATTTAAATATATAGTTTGTTTATAACTATTAGAAAATATACGTGAGCGGTGCAGTACTAAGTAATTCAAATTATACGTAGAAAAATAGATTTATTTTTATTTACTTATTTCTTTATTTTAAATCTAAAATCGTTTTTGTTTTAGACAATACACAATGTATTGTATTATTATTGTATTATATATATTTTTTCACAGAATCTGAAAGATCAAATTCTAACAACGAACGTTTGGCTTGAGCATGTGAGTATACTTAAGTAAGCTAATATTATATTATTTTAGACTAGATATAACTTATTTGCTTTGAATCTTGATATAGACTTATGGGACCGAGACATCATATTAGCAGACTATTATTTACTGAAACTACTACTACCTGAATTGAGCCCAACGTGACGCTGGAGTACAAGCTTACAAATGTGAAAGCGAAGATCGTGAGTTCGTTTCTCATTCGAGGGAATGAAATATTTCAATTTCCTAGCTCCTAGCAACATGCAGTATTAAGTTTTACCACTCAGCACGAAATGTCGCAAGAATTAGGTAGAGAGCGGGAACAGAAGTATTTTAATGAAGGACGAAGTGTCTTAACAGTAGTTTCTCAGATTTCTTCTGCCTATGTGCGGGATACATAGATAGCTAATAAGAACAATTGCTTGTTTAAATCTTCTGAATTTTTGACAACCTAAATTTTAGTACATATTTTGTTATTATATAGTTAGAAAATTTGACAAATTAGTCTGTGACAACGTGCCGAAATATAACAAAAATTATAACATAACTTAGTACGAGAAAGTGTAGTACTGACTCCGCAATCACAGCCCATCATCTATAGCCGACGCAACCATCATCTAGTTATCATCAAAAACATATATTCATACTCATGAGAAATATTATTATAATAGTGGAACCGTTACAGGAATGGGAAGACCACAAATTTAAATGGGACCCCCTGGAATACGGCGGCGTGAAGGAACTTTATGTGCCCTCGGAGCACATTTGGCTCCCGGATATCGTTCTATATAACAAGTAAGTGGATACAAAAAGCCTTTAGCATTTTACTTATATTTATGGGTTCGAGGCGTCTCCCCGTTACTCTCGCGGTATGCCTACGTGGATTTTTACACCTTTTTCGGTGTCTGATTTATCTTATTTCACCCTTATATTTGTACTGTTGACTAGTTTATGTATTGTAGTATATAGTGTGTAACACTTAACTGGAGGCCAGTCGTGGCTCGTGGCTCAAGTGTGAGACTGTAAAATCGCACAGATTCTGGGTTCTATTTTCTCTCGACGAAATGAAATTATACAATACTTTCATTCTCTTGCTCTGGTAACGACAAACGACAAAGCGCAGTGTTAAGTTACGCCACTCAACATGCAATGCCTCCAAAATTCTGAACAAAGTGGGGAGCGGAGTGTCTTAACGCTAAATTTTCCTTTCCTACCCCGGTACATGCAAGAAACATCGTGAGATTATTTTTCACTTTGAAAAGTAAAGTTTCAGCCAATTCAATAAAACAGTTATTTATAACAATATATTTTAAAATGATTTAATTTTTATTTTTTTTTTTAAATGGTTATTTTTTTATATTTAATCCAACTGAAATAAAATAAAAATAAAAATCGGCTTAAAAATCATTGATTATTAGTTCTATTACATTATGAATGCCCTTATATATATATCTACCATATACAGACACAAGTACTCCAAGCGACTCGTAAATATTCCACCAAATATGACATACAGACATAAACGACTGCACCACACGATATATATTAATGAGCATATTTCAATTACATTCAAAGTCATACAATATTCTGTTGGACGCAACACCGGTTTGTTTGTCATTCCATCAACTTTAATGCAGACGTCGATGTTCCCGTTTCTAATTATAACATGTCAGAACAAGTTAGTCGGTACAATGCAATTTGGTGGCATGTGATGCCCTAATGAATGCTCATGGACCACGAGTAAGTTCAGGGTGGCCACGCCGCCGTATACGCCAATTACGATATGGGATGTCAGCTTTTGGACAATTGTTTGTGGGAAGTACTGTTAGCGGTTAGTATGAAATTATACTTAAATAAATCTATACTAACAAATAGATAAAAGATGTTTTTGGACATGTTTCGATATATTTCTTGTTGCATCGTGTAGTAAGTTATTTTACAATAGTTTCGGGTATTTTTCTTATTTTACAATGTTAAAAAACAGGTTTAGTGCAAGTGGGAGTCCTGCCGAGGTTTTCGTATAAATTTCAGGATTATAGTTCAACGAGAGGTAGAACTTACAAAAATTGACAATTTTAAACGGTTTAATTTCATACAAAATACAACAAAGTCGATGAATGAATTCTCGTATCTCCTGATTGCGCTGATATATAATATTTATTTTTTCTATGCTTTAAGGCACCATAGACCTGGAAATGTGTAATTAATATCAACTTGTACATTCTCAAGATATATAGACTCGTCGAGATTGTCTTTTTGTCTCCAAGGACAGACCGACAACAAAGCGATCCTATAAGGGTTCTTTTTTATTTTTTGAGTTAACTACTTTCTGAATAGTGATAAATCACTATATATTTTCCTTTTGATTTGAAACGGCCTCAACGAGGCGTGAGTATTAATTTCATTTAGTAAAAATTAAATTCAGAATTTCAGATCTCAACCAATATTTTGATAACAGTATCATGTTACACAAAATTACATTTTCGTTCGAAAAAAGAGGTAAATGTAGCGAACTAAATTTAATAGTAATATCGATAGATCAAAAAGTATATTACGGAACGTTAAAAGCGTTATATAACCTATACTCGTATGTAGGTGAAATATGAAATATGAAAGTAAAAAGTACAGTTTATTATTTTTATTATAATGTGTGTATGATGTTTATTTTTATCTAATATCAGGGGTAGTAGGGTAGTCAGAGAGCCAAGCTCTATGGTCTCTACATACCTCTTTCTCCTCGTCCACTGCTTCTCTTCATGCTTTTTAAGTGACCTTTTTCCAGTGTCTTTGATGTCTTTGATGTGTTTCCAAGTCAGCCGAGGTGTCCACTTTTTAATCTTTGATAATATAAGAAGTTAGACGTCAAACACTGTAATCGCGACAAGTTGTGGCTTTGATTTTAAATAGAGAAAACTTCCACGCTGCAGTAACGATACATAACGCAAACGCCTTTCAACCCGCAATACCTAAAGAATTCGGAAAATAGGGGATGAATATGCCTCAAGGGGAACGGAGTATCTTAACACCGGGTTCTTAGGTTCCCTCTGCCTACCTTGTCGCATGCGAGATACAGGCACAGTGAATCTACAAAATTAAAATAGGTAGGTTATAGCGTGTAGAATGGCTAGTAGGATCGAAAAAAAAATCAAAATTTTAACACTAGGTATTTTCTGACTAACCTGCTATATGCGTTACACGGGGTGAGGCTGAAAAAAAACTACTGTAAATAGTAATTAATAAGAGTTGCCTTTTTATATGTAAGCGAGATAATGAAATGAACTGGACGTTTCATGTCAAACATCATAACCGTTTTAAATGGACACTGTGTTCATCAAACTATAAAATTGAGTGCACGGTGACTCAGCGATCTGAGTGGCAGCAATCTGGATGTAGATGTGACCATTGTGGGTTCTACTTTCACTCCAAAAATTAATTATTTCTCACTATAGTAACAAGTCAAAACACTGACTTGCCCTGTAATCTTAACATGAGGTTCTGCCCTGCCCACCTGTATAAAATAAATGTATTTTTATTTATACTGTATTGTACTGTAGTTATTAATGTATAATAGTATAATGATAATGAAGAAAAAAATATCATTATTGCTTATATTCTTTTTGATTGTACACCAACTTAATGAAAATAAAAAAAACCGACTCGTTTAACTTTTAAATTGCAAAATTGAAATTTTCGTCAGATCCGATTCGTTTATTTTTTTATTGGAAATCCGGATGCAAGCTACTAAATGTTTCAAATGATTTTACTCGTGTACATATTTTTGTACGGTGAATTGAATGTTTGGCTAAAAATTTAAAATTTTTCATTTTTTTACAAAATATGCACAAGTAAACGGTTATTCGATTATATCTATACCAGTATATCTTTTGAGGCCATCGTGACGCCGTGGTAGTTACATAGAAAAATCAGCAGTGTCAGTCCTACAAGAAGCTACCACCGGCTCGAAAGACAGTTCTGCCGAGGAGAGCTGGCTAGATACTTAACAGATTTAAAAAATATAATTTACAATAGCTTCCCGAGTGAATATCAACAGTGTTGATTTCCACGACCTATTATCATTATAGCAGTCCTGGATTGATCAGAAAAGAACTATTCCCATAAATTCGGGGCACTTCGTATTTGGAGGACGAGCTGCAAGAACGAACTGCCGCGTTTTGATTGAATCAAAATCAAAATATCAAATTTTAAATATTTTAATTTAATTAAGCTGATGAGCACATTATTAGAACCCATAACTAATGCCCCATTTCAGCCTCATAAAATTGACAAAAACATCAAAAGGAACAACCAACGCGTAACACTTAGAGCTAATTGATAGCAAATATCGACAAGAAATAGAAATGATACATCACGCAGTGTCAGAACAGAGCGGCGGACGATTAATCACGAAGAATGAGACGCACGTGCGACCAATCTTATACTGTGCTCACGCTTCATTCACTTCATAATAGAGATGATGTACTATGGTGTGTGGGTAATTATATATATACAGCTCGGTGTTAAGACACTCCGTTCCCCACTTTCTGCCGAATTCTGGAAGCATTAGGTGTTGAGTGGCAGAACTCAACCCCGCTCTTTTGCCTCGACACCAGAGCGAAGAGAATGGAAATATGTAAATAATATGTAAATAAATATTTCACTACCGTCGCGTTACAGTGCCACTGCACCATGACGGCCTCGTTGGAAATGGAATATGATTAATGAATCATTTAAATCGAACCCACGTAAATAAAATTCACAGATTTATCACTGCACCGCGTCATTAAGTTGGCAGATTTGGAAAATCAATTAATAATAAACATAACATACTTGATGTGGGCACGTTCAAGCTCAAATGCAAAAATCCAAAAACAAACTAAAGCTCAACTAAATAAGTAAATACAACAGATAAACATGAATTCAGAACTTTATCTTCGCAATACTAACGTAATATAACCACGTATATTTTCAAATGATGGGATTTATACGATGAATGGGGGGCCGCCGCCGTTTAAACGACGTATTCCGTCCTCGTGCCTTCTCCAATCTTACGGCTGTGTACAAAGGATAAACTGTGAAACAAATTTGCAGATGCTCTTGAATAATGCTAGTGCTTGGAATATACTCCCATAAATGTCTCCCTTGATTTGGACATTAATCAAATGTTTGTTGAGATGTAACTAGATTTTTTATGAGAATTCCTGAATATAGCAGCTTAGGCAGAGAAACCTAGTGTCTAAAGATTCTATTTCCCACTTGCTACCTTATTATCGTGCCCACGTGAAATAAAACACAGCAGAAATCAAGCTTTTAACTAAAAGATATTAAATTTTAGCATTGATTTTGTTACAATTTCTATGAAATTCGCAGCGTATTCAAAATTTTTCCTTGGACATTTATACAGTCATGAAATTTGGCACAACGTGAAAACTTGTAATACTAATATAAGTAAAAAACAAAAAATTTAAGAATATTTTATAGAAAAAAACATTATTATATATTTATACTTGTAGTTAATTTTATACAAAAGAGGTGCACTTTCCGTTGAGTTACAATCAACAACTGAAAATTGTTAACAGTGCGGACGGAGAGTACGTAGTAACGACAATGACAAAAGCTGTTCTGCATCACACCGGCAAAGTGCTGTGGACACCGCCCGCTATATTCAAGTCGTCCTGTGAGATCGACGTTAGATACTTCCCTTTTGATCAACAGACATGCTTCTTGAAATTTGGATCTTGGAGTTATGACGGGGACCAGGTACGAATTTACAAGTATTTTATTTTTATTTTTTTTCAGTTTCACGCCGTATCTCGCCTATGACAAACAGCCTTGAGGGAACCTAGTGTCAAAGTACACTAATCCACATTCTCCCAAAAATTGACTGGTGAAATTCAAAACCACGCTTTATCATATTACAATAGCCAGGAAATCTCAATTTATCATTTCTCCGAATCGAACCTGCAACCGTCATACGTTGCCGATATATTTACAATTTATACCATCGTGGCACAGTAGCAGAACATCTTATTGTATCCCTGATAGTTATGGGTTCACTCCTGAATCAGGAGCATAATACATCATATTTCAATTATTAACTACCTATACCTTACTGTATGCGAAGACTGGGAATAAAAGTACCTACTATAAAGTAAATTAATCTAGTTTATCACAATTAACATTTTTTCTTAGATTGATTTGAAACATATAAACCAGAAAAAGGGTGACATGGTCGAAGTTGGTATTGATCTACGTGAATATTATCCTTCTGTGGAATGGGATATCCTGGGAGTGCCCGCCGAAAGACACGAGAGGTACTATCCATGCTGTCAAGAGCCGTATCCAGGTTAGTTCTGTAACTATATAATAATATTAATATGCCGTCATCCTACAAAATATCAATTTTATATAGCAATGCTATAAGATGAAAAACCTACCAAGTACTTAGTAACTTATTATCTTATTTGTTGTTTAAATAAATACTTATTATTGATATCAAAAACTACCGACGTTAGACTGTAAAATCGACAATTGAGAGTTGAATATCTACAAATTATGTTTTAACATATTTAGCATAGTTAACGCAATCACGTATATTACGTAAATATAATTTTATGATAGTTCTTCTTAAGATGTTGCCAATCCAACTCTACTTTTGTATAAAGGAGTATATTAAAATAATATCTACATCACAAAAAAAACAAAAGGAATGTCTGAAGCGTGTTTTATTTAATAACAAGAAAAAATACAAATAACTTCCAAATCCAAATCTATTTCCTATGGAAACCACCATAAAAAAGAAAAAAAATCCCAATAGCATTAATCAGTCCAGTATCAGTTCAGTATTCGGAGCGCGTTGCCTTCGGACATTAACAAAACAACCGTTTAACCTGTTAAGAGCGGTACAACGCAAGTAATTTAGCATAGATAAGCGTTGTCGACGTGCCGCGGTATTTACGACGCTCGACGTGAGATTAGGGGTTTTTTAGTAGGGTCTATGTGTCTTGCGGCAACGTAGGGTGTTACCAGGTGGAAATTTATGTTTTCTTACTGGATTCTATCGAATTTTAGGTTTGAGAATATAAGATGCTGAAACATGACTGCTGCTCTTCAAATACGACACAGGAATATAAATTATTTTAGGTCATCCTGGCGCAGTGGAAAAAATTTTACTGTAAAGTCAATATTTCCAGTCTGCCCACGTCCACTCTGTCGTACACAGTCACAGTCATAGGGACAGAGTGAGTTTGACAGACTTATATCCATTAAATAATTAGGCATCGCGCTACGATCTCAGAGAACAGAAAAGTAAAACATAAACAATTTTTCTCGTTTAGCCAGAGAGAAGGATGATCTACGGTATCTGCACACCTCTTCCATAAACATTAAACAAATAAAATATTACAATAAGTTTACATTTACATCCGCCAGCCTCTCATTTGGAATTCAAAATAATTATTAATTCAAATAATCGAAGCAAAGCTATCGGTTCAAAACTTGATTATCTAACCAAAGCGAACGATATCAACGCCGAGTGTTTACTTGAGAAACTTTGATAACATTTAGTCACTTGTAATTGCTTGTTGCTGTGGACCGATTGGGTGCCATTTACGAGGCGGTTAGAAAGGGCCAGGACTAATAGCTGTTTTGTGTAATAATTATATTGTATGAAATCTCAACTAGATTTGCTATGATTTGGCAGATTTTGAGTCCAAGTTTTATTTTTAGCGTCACGATGTATTATAAGACCTTCATTCCACACTTTCTGTTGAGTTCTGGAAGCATTGCGTGTTGAGTGGCTAAACTCAACGCCGCTTTGCCTCATTATCACAGTGAGGAAACGAAGCTATTAAATATTCCATTTGCTCGATTGGAAATGGAACCGCCATGACTGTCCTCAGAATCTATAATACTAATACGCGCTAATCCCAGGAATGACTGAAATCCAAATTTTAAAAGTGTTTATAATTTACAGCACGTACCTAATATAACAAAAACATATGAAGTACAAAAAATATAAAATTGTCATTCAAAACTTTATTTTTTTTAAATAATTATAGCAATCGATGGTAGTCCAAACTAAGAAGACAAGTCTCATAGTTCAATAAATAAATAATAACCAATAATGTTAAATTACAACTCCTCCTCGTCTACCACAAGACCAGAGCCCATTAGTTCTATTACTGTTCCATCTTCAATATTGGGCAGTAAGGCTCAATTTGAAAGTCCAATCAAAATAGTTTGGGCCCGTATTCAAATCACCCTTGCGACTAAGTGACTGGCTGACTGGCGGCTCCAATTGACAGTACCAGTATAATTACAATGTTTCAACATATATTACACTAGCGGTCCGCTCGCGGGTTTGCCCGCATCGAATTCATTTTCCCAAAAATTAATAAACAGTTTATAACATTACTAATTTCTATTTTAGAATTAGAAATCGAAAAAAAATAGAAATTGTAGAAATAGAAAAAAAATAGAAAATACAATATTTGAAAATATGCTAAAATATTATAATAATGCAGGCTGTCGTGGCGCAGTAGCTTGTGACTGTAGACTTGAGGAGTGAATTATTTTATGTAATAATATTTTCATTTCTACGCTGTGATGTGAAAGACAAACCGCGGCATTGAGTTCCGCCACATAACACGCCTTCAAAACTAAGCGGACAACAGAGAACAGACTATCTTAACACTAGGTTCCCTCTACCTACCCTGCGTGAAGCTGAATAAATAATATAATTAATCCAACATTATAATATAATATAATAATTGAGTTCATAACGCCATATTCGTCCTGGCAGCTCTCGTGCGGATCATAATTTTTTTACCCTACCCTCTGCGGTTTTACAACGCGTCCAATAACCCTTTAATATTCTCGTTTATTGCTATTACTTTTTATAAAATGAAGTTGAAACGTGTTGAAAACGATACCTGAATTTTTACTTATCATATTTGTTCACTTAATATATTATTTTATGTTTGTGAGACTGTAGAGGTTCCAGATGAATATTTTGTATTTTCTAGTTATATTTGAATTTTGCCACTACATAAATTTTAAGTAACTACTGTAAAAACAATAGTAATACGTAAAGTCTATTACTTATACTATTAAGAAATATTTGCAGGATAATAATTGAATCGCATGCAGGAACTGCCATTATACGTTATTATTCAATTGTAATATTGACACTGAAAAAAACAATTGTTGAATTTCTTGCTGGATCATCTTATCAAAACTACCTTCTTAACTTAGGGTGGTATCTTTAAAAGTATTTAAATTTAAATTGATAATATAGCTACTTTAAACCAATTTTAGTTACTGTAATAAACATTGATAATGTGTAAATCCTATCCTCAGAATTCCACCAAATTAGGAGGTTTACTTCATATATTATGCAAGAAATCATTAATATATTAAAAAAACAGTCAAATTATAGCGATTTTAAATAGTTATATGTCAAAATATAACCTAAGATAAACTTATTCTATAAACCGAAGTAAATAATTATAATTGTTTCAGATATCTTCTTCAACATAACACTACGTCGGAAGACTCTCTTTTACACCGTCAACCTGATTGTGCCCTGCGTTGGCATATCTTACTTATCAGTGCTCGTCTTCTACTTGCCCGCCGATTCAGGAGAGAAGATCGCGTTAAGCATATCCATTTTGCTCTCCCAAACCATGTTTTTCCTTCTTATTTCAGAAATTATACCATCTACGTCGCTGGCACTGCCGTTGCTTGGAAAATATCTTTTATTCACGATGTTGTTAGTTGGATTGTCGGTTGTGATAACAATCGTAATATTAAACGTGCACTACCGCAAACCGAGCACTCATAAAATGGCTCCTTGGGTTAGAAAATTCTTTATAACTAAGCTACCTAAATTGCTTCTGATGAGAGTTCCCAAGGATTTACTTAGAGATTTAGCTGCGCAGAAGATAGCTGGTAGAAGTATGAAGAAGAATAAGTTTAAAGATGCTCTGGCGGCAGCTGAGCAGACCAATTCGAACGCCTCCAGCCCTGACTCGCTGCGTCATCACTTACCTGGAGGTTGCAATGGTCTACATTCTACTACTGCAACTAATCGGTAGGAATTTTTTATACAATATTTCATTCTCTAATTAATCTTGTGTTAAATAAAGTCTTTTGGGGAAGATATTTTAGAAAATAACTAATATAATTAATAAAATAATTGAAAAATTAAATTTATCAAGTGTTAAAAAAAATATATTTTTGCATTTTTCTCTTTAAATATAGAATATTAAATTTGACTACAAATATTTATGTAATTACTAAAACACCCCATAGGTTCAGTGGACTTGTTGGCGCGTTAGGAAGCTTGGGCGCCGGTTACAACGGACTACCTTCTGTCATGTCAGGCTTAGATGATTCTCTAAGCGATATAACGCCTCGTAAAAAATATCCCTTCGAACTGGAGAAAGCCATACATAACGTCATGTTCATACAGCACCATATGCAAAGGCAGGATGAGTTTAACGCGGTAAGTACAAAAAATTAAAGCATCGTGGGACAGCGTTTGACCATAAAAGTAATGTCTTGACACTAAGTAGACAACGAAGTATCTTAACACTAAATTGAAAATTTACATTTAAATAAATATTTCATACCCTCGAGTGCAACTGAACCCACAACCATTTGGGCTTACAGTCATACACTTGTGTCGCTGCGCCACGACTGGCCTCAATATCGATTATATGAATAGTTTCAATTCATTGTGTTTGATAGCTCACCTAGTTTCCTCACTCGACGTATTACGTAAATGAGAACTTTAATTACTTTTAGTCTAAATACTGCAAAGGAAATGTTCAAGGCGGATGTTTGCATAGACCTTAGAGGTCACCTTATTAAAAGTTGATCTAAAGCTTAGTTTTTTTTTAATATTTTTTATGAAGATCTTTATTTATATTCTAAGAAAAATTATATTTTTTTTATACTTAGTTATATCTTCAAGTTCTAATGTTATAAAAAAAGGGGCGGTTAGTTGGGAACAGAGTGTCTTAACACTTTTTTTTATTGTTATTATTTCTTACACTACTTTTTTTCATTATTAATTAATTTATTTATTTATATTTATCTATTACGTAGACCTCTCTCACTTCGTTCCCTCAACCTATCCAACTAAACGTGATATAGTTTGTAGCTATTTTTCAACGTATTATTAACACTTGGTGTGTCAAGGAAATTTTTGTTTATTAATTTGTCCTTTATCCATAAACAGGAAGATCAAGATTGGGGTTTCGTCGCCATGGTATTGGACAGGCTATTTTTATGGATCTTCACCATTGCCTCCATAGTGGGGACTTTTGCCATACTTTGCGAAGCCCCTTCCCTTTACGACGACACAAAACCTATCGACATGGTCTTATCATCAGTCGCACAACAACAGTTTCTGCCTGTTGACAGTGGAGATTCATAAACTAAGTGTTTAATGTAACCGTACTCTATTTCCCTTATATTATGTCTTTTGTAATTATTAATAATCATAATTTTACATTATAAATAATAAAATGTAAGCAAATATGTAATAGCTTTGTAAGATACTTAGATGTTTGAAATTTAGGTAAAAATTGGCATCTACGTTATCTTAGCCAAGAGATGGCTGTGATTTTTTAAATTGTTTTAGCGTAGACATAGAGAACATAAGATCTTGGAATTGTAGTAAAAGTAATTATATTATAAAATAACTTGAACTTAAAATTTTACCTGACAAAAGAAGAACAGGGAAGAAATCTTGAAACCAATGTATATAGAAAGATCCACCTCAAAAGATATACGAGATATACTCGTATATACTTTCATTCTGTATGAAGAAAAAAGTTGTACTTACTCTATATATTTACATCAAAGTTTATATATTTCACTTTAATGTAACCTTTTTTCAGATAATAATCCACTTAAATCAAAACATTATATAGCTGTTTTTTTGGTCTTTTTTAAGGCTTCTTATTTTTATTTATATTCAACAAGTAAATATTCTCAATTTTCATATATATATATATATATATATATATATATATATATATATATATAT